>JAOTNS010001046.1:0-95772 GCA_028476615.1 Culter alburnus | reverse complement strand
AATTTATACGCAAAATGTCATTTTTCATATCTCCTGCACCAGTAGGTGGCGCTGCGCCGAAACACAGCATGGTACCTCAGGTCATTCTTGTGATGCAATGTACCAAGTTTGGTCGGAATACGATAAAGCATTGCGGAAATACAGCCTACTTCTGTTTTCGGCAAGCCTATGTACAATCGTTTGCGAGTTTTTCGAAAACGGTTTTGAGGAATCGACTTGAATTCCATAACTTTTTGTCAGCATGGTCTGAAGATGATTTGATTCAATTTTCATGAAATCGGAGTAACGCCTAGGAGGAGTTCGAAAAAGTACGTTTTTTTCAGAAAATTCAAAATGGCGGAAAAATTTTCATGACGGAAAATGACGTCATAGGGTGCAGTCCGATTCGTCTTGACCCAAGGATCAGAGGAAAAAAGAATTTTGTTTCTAACCCTTACGGTTCAAAAGTTATTTGCATAAATAAGTGCAACTTTGGACAGCTGTGGGCGCTAGAGGGATTTGGGTTAGAGACTCCAAATTTGCTATGGACAAGGTCTGACTGTCCTCTAACTGTGTGCCAAATTTCAATTTCCCTTTCCCGCAAGCGGTTCTATGGCTGCCATAGACTTCAAGAGCGGAAGAAGAAGAGAAGAAGAAGAAAAAAAAAAGAAAAGAACGCCAACAATAACAATAGGTGCCTCGCACCTTCGGTGCTTGGCCCCTAATTAAAAAAAAGAATCTAACGGATACAATAGGTGCCTCCGCACCTTCGTGCTTGGCCCCTAAAAAAGAACGCCCAACGGATACATGTGCCTCCGCACCTTCGGTGCTTGGCCCCTAATATAAAAACTAACGGATACAATAGGTGCCTACGCACCTTCGGTGCTTGGCCCCTAATAATTAAAGCTGCAAGCAGCATTTACCGGATTCAAGCATTTAAGGCCTTTAAGCACATACAAAGGTATTATATTTTATTTAGCAAGCATGTAAACATTTAGATCATAAACAGAAAAGACCATTTACAGCGAATTCAGGCAATTTAGTAAGGAAAAACATGGTTTAAAGGTTTTTGACAGTTACAGCGCCATCTATTGCCCGATTCCCACCATTTTTGCGGGTGTCCTCAGAATGTCCATACATATGTGTGCCAAATTTGGTGAAAATATCTCATTTCGTTTTGAAGTTATAGACACTATTTATAAGAGAGCAAAAAAATGACCCCTGAAAGACTTTGATTGGATTTTTTTGCCACTTCCTATCAAAATTTTGACATTTGGGCTTTAACATTTAGTAAACCAACTTAGGTTCCGTGTTTCCTACGCTGGTTTCGTCTCGATCGGACTAACGGTTTCGAAGATATTCGCAAAAGTTTTTTAAGCGCTAAATCACAACGTAGCACAAACCATAAGGCAAAACCTAACATGTTTGGTATCGTTGGACTCGGCAAGGATTCTGGAGTCTAAAGACGTGACTCCCGTGAAAATAAGTCAGACACATCCAAAGTTATATATATTTTCATCTAAAACCATTAAAACCATATGTTTTTTAATTTTTTTTCACAATTATAGCGCCACCTATTGTCCGATTTACAAGAAAACTGGCATGCTTCTTTAGAGTCATATACTTCATGTGCTCACCTATTTTCGTAAAGTTCTGAGTTTTTGTTTAGGTTTTATAGGCTTTTGGGTATATATAGCCATGCCCATTTTCTAAATGACCCAGTTATAGCAACCCAAAGGGCTAATTTCAACTTTTTTTTGATAATTATTGATCTAGAGAGTCCATAGAATTGTTCTACACTAGTTTCGTTCCGATCGGGCAAAAAACCTAGGACTAGTTCGCAAAAGTAGTTTTTTCACATATTTGCAAATAATTAATGAACGATTTAATTGACAGCATTGGTTCTTGAGGCAAAGTTGTTCAGCATGAGGAGATCTATCAAATGATATGGATATTGTGTGGTTTTATGAAACACCACATGATTGCTGAGGCATAAAACTCGTTAGCGCCAACTTGTGGCCGATTTCTTTCAAAATTCTTACAGACCTTTAGGACCATGAGTCAAACATGCCCATCGAGTTTCGTTCCGATCGACCTCCGTTAACCTTGTCTAATAGGTGCTCAAACTTCATTGGCCGATGACGGCCATGTTTTTTGAGATACGCCAATGTCCTCATAGAATATCATGCCCCCTTAGACCAAGACACTGCATGCCAAATTTCAAGTCGATCGGACTAACGGTCGCGTAGTTACAGCTGTTTTCAAGTTTTTTCAATTTATAGCGCCACCTAGTGTCCAATCGACGCTGTTTTGTTATTGTGACCAAAAAATGAGCCCTTACATATGTGTACCGAGTTTGGTGCAAATATCTCATTTCATTCTCGAGTTATAGCCATTTTAGTAAAAGTGGCTCCGCCCACATTCATGTTTTGGCGCCCCTTAGCGACTGTGAATCAAAATTTAAAAATTCTCTCGATAATTATTGATCTGTAGACTCCAGAGGACATTTCTGCACTGGTTCTGCACTTCATTGGCCGATGGCGGCCATGTTTTTTGAGATACGCCAATGTCCTCAAAGAATATCATGCCCTCTTGGACCAAGACACTGCATGCCAAATTTCAAGTCAATCGGACTAACGGTTGCATAGTTACAATGGTTTTTAAGTTTTTTTCAAGTTATAGCGCCACCTAGTGTCCAATCGACGCGATTTTTTTATCGTGACCAAAGATTGAGCCCATACACAAGTCTTCCGAGTTTGGTGCAAATATGTCCTTTCGTTCTCGAGTTATAGCCATTTTAGTAAAAGTGGCTCCTCCCATTACATAGATTTTTACGCCCCCTAGCGACCGTGAATCAAAATTTCAAATTTCTCTCGATAATTATTGATATCAGACTCCGAGAAACATTTCTACACTGGTTTGGTTCCGATCGGGCAAAAATCCTAGGACTAGTTCGCAAAAGTAGGTTTGGACAAAATTCAAAATGGCCGAAAATTTTTCTGGCGGAAATGAAATCGGAGATATAAGTTTTGTCCGGCTTGACCCAAGGATTACAATGATATAAGACACTTGATTCTAGGACAAATGGTTTAGGAGTTATTGGCGATTTTCTACTTTTGATTGCTGTAGCGCCACCTATTGGCCAATTTGGGTCATACTTTGTCAACCTCTCCTCGATTTTTGTACTATCATCTGACAAAGTTTCAAGTCTCTAGCACTTACGGTTTGGGCTGCACGATCAGTTTACGGCACGGGAAAAATAAAAATCAGGACAATTACAATAGGGTTTTCAGCACTACGTGCTTGAACCCCTAATAATCCTACCAATTACAATAGGGTTTCAGCACTACGTGCTTGAACCCCTAATAATTAAAAGGAAAAAGAACGCCAACGGATACAATAGGTGCCTACGCACCTTCGGTGCTTGGCCCCTAATTAAAAAGAAAAAGAACGCCAACGGATACAATAGGTGCCTACGCACCTTCGGTGCTTGGCCCCTAAATATAGCTGCAAGCAGCCATTACGGGGCCAAGCACAAAAACAGCACAAGAAGCCAGCCAACATGGCTGTGAGCATCAGACCAACAGCAGCAGTGAGCAAAAGACCTATTAAGATCTTTTAGGCAAAGAGCTGAAAAATGATAAAAATTAGGATTTACTGGCTCATCACTTTCGACCAATAGGTGGCGCTGTGTCCAAATTGTTGTGGTATGGTCAGAGTGAGGTGACAATGAAACTTGCAAAGTTTGGTGTCATATGTCAAAGCACTGAAGAGATACAGCTTCAAGAGTCGTTTTTGCATCATGCCTCAATTCTTTGCTCTGGTATACGAAAACGGTTTGACATATCGACTCGAAATCCATAACTTTTTGTCGGCATCGTCTGAAGATGACACGGTTCAATTTTGGTGAAAATCGGAGCAACGGTCTAGGAGGAGTTCGAAAAAGTAGGTTTTTAAAGAAAAACAATATGGCGGACAGGAAGTTTAGCTGACTATGGCAAATTTGATATCTATGTTCTCAGCATGACCCAAGGAATCTACTGAGACCAGTTTCATTACAATTGGTGAATACAATCAAAAGTTATTAACATTTTTGTACATTTTGTTATAACTTTTGACCACAAGGTGGCGCTGGTCCGAAACTTCTCAGGCTCCTTCAGGGCATTGTGCTGATGACCCATACTGAGTTTCGTAATGATATGCTAATGCGTTTGTAAAATACAGCATTTTAGCACAAAATTCAAAATGGCTGACGGCCAAAATGGCCGAAGTGGGAAAATTGGATATCATTCGACTCGGCATGATTTCCTGAATCCAACGAGACCAAATTTATGATTTTTAGACAAACCCATCAGAAGTTATAAGCAAAAATATCAATTTTTCATATCTCCGCACCACTAGGTGGCACTGCGCCGAAACGCTGCATGTTGCCTCAGGTCATGCTTGTGATGACAGGTACCAAGTTTGGTCTGAATACGATAAAGCGTTGCGGAGATACAGCCTTATGTCTATTTTCGCAAGCACTACGTACAATTTGTTCGCGTGTTTTTCAAAAACGGTTTGAGGAATCAACTTGAATTCCATAACTTTTTTGTCGGCATGGTCTGAAGATGATCTGGTTCAAGAAAAATTCAAAACGGCGGAAAAATTTTCATGACGGAAAATGACGTCATAGAGTACATTCGAATCGGCTTGACCCAAGGAATCAGAGGAAAAAAGGAATTTTGTTTCTAGCCCTTACGGTTCAAAAGTTATTAGCATAAACATAAGTGCAAATTCGGACAGCTGGTGGTGCTAGAGGGATTGAGTTAGAGACTCCAAATTTGCTATGGACAAAGGTCATTCTGTCCTCTAACTGTGTGCCAAATTTCACAACTTTCCCGCAAGCGGTTCTATGGGCTGCCATAGACTTCAAGAGTGGAAGAAGAAGAAGAAGAAGAAGAAGAATCGAAAATAAAAAGAACACCAACAGATACAATAGGTGCCTAAGCACCTTCGGTGCTTGGCCCCTAATAAAAAAAAAAGAAATCCAACGGATACAATAGGTGCCTCCGCACCTTCGGTGCTTGGCCCCTAAAAAAAAGAACGGCAACAGATACAATAGGTGCCTACGCACCTTCAGTGCTTGGCCCCTAATAATCGAAAATAAAAAGAACGCCAACAGATACAAGAGGTGCCTACGCACCTTCGGTGCTTGGCCCCTAATAACTAAAGACAATAATCACTTACAACTATAACAGGGTGTGGTGTGGTAGGAGGGTCTAATAATACAATTGTCACAGTCACCAGATCAGTCACCAGCACCGGCACTACATTTCCCAGCGTCCCTCCTGTTCCTCACCTGCACTTGATCATCATCACCCACACCTGAAGACCATCACCATCATTACCACTCACCAGCACTCCCTTTATAAGCAGTCACTATCCTCACCACAGTGTCCGGTCTCGTATGTTCTAGTGTTGTGTTGCGTGTTTTACTGTTCCTGTACTATTTCCCATTTGGATTGCTAAGTAAAGACTTGTTTGAAATTCATCTTCTTCTTCGTGTTTCCTATGCAAGCAATGCGTTACAACAATGTGGCCATCAGCAACTGCAAGACAATTAAACCAATAAGATACTTAATGTATATTTTCATCAAATACAAACTAATAAAGAAACACATTAGGGACATCTAAGAGTACTAGAAATAAGATTACAGTATACAGCATATGCAATAAAAAAAAAGGCATGCATAATACACAAGTGAAACTGTACTGTAAAATGCATTCAAAATGCCTTTTTTAAATGGCGCCAGTGTTGATGAATTTATTTATTAAAAACACTGATAAAAACAGTGAAAACTTCAATAAATCATAAGTTCTCATATGATACACCTACATCTTACTAAGTCACTTGTTTTGGCAGCGGAGTCCGACGACATGCCCCCTGGAATCCCATCGACCACAGGTCGTCCTTTATTAAGGGACAGTGCCAGCTCCACAGCCGGAGTGAGGGAAGGTGGAGATGGACCCCCACCTATTTTACAGGCCTCAGCCTTCCTGTTGGCTACATAAAAAACTAAATTACATTAAATGCTAAATTACATGGCTTCATTAACAGTTTAGTAAGTTTAGAAAATATCACCTTTTTTTTTTTTTTTTCCCCAATATATTACCAGCCAATTATGTACATTACTACAGCGATATTAAGAAATGTATGAAGGCCAAAAAGTAAATGCTTGTTTATTTTTACAATATGCCCAAAAGAATTTTGCATCACAATGAAAGGGGAAAATAGCCTAGCCTATCTTATAACTTTATAAGCAAGCTTCAAAACCTCCAACTCAGTTTCACTGAAGTACGTCACTCGCTTTTTTTCTCCATGCGTTTCCATGGTGACTCCTGAAATCGGCGATCCATTGAAAAATGTCCTTATGTACTCACTTTGCGTGCACATTAACTCTGGGTTACCAACAGGAGGTTGATTGAACTAACTCACAGGTATTTTGGAACCAACATACCAAGAGTAAGTTTTAGGGTAATCAACCGAGAGTTCAGGGTATATGTGATGGTAAGTTAACCTTGCTTTCTGGAATACACCCCAGTTCCTCCTAAACCAAAACAAGAAGCTTATGCTGTGTTCATGCCATGTCATAATTGTAATTACGAGATTCTACCTTTAGCTGTAATTACACGGCAAACCATGACGTTCTACCCGGATCTGTTCACAGACTCTGATTTTTGCATTTCTATCTCCACACTATCAACAGCTAAATGAATCTATAGCAGTCAGGTGGTACAAGTAAGAGCTCTGTAAGTTCTTTATAATGTTTATTATTATTGTAATGCTCTGTGCTTTGAGACATGATGTTATTTAACACATCTCTCGTGGTGCTTTTCAGACTCTGCTGTGCACGTTCATGTCTTTTGGAGGAGGCATGGCTTTGGAGAATGCTCTAAAGGGAGGGTGGGATCTTATGAAATGGAAGTAGTGAATTCAATTTTGGGGTGGCACCTGGGGTGGCCAATCAGATGTCGGGGGTGTCTAGTGGGACTTATTGGGAAGATGTTAGTAAGTTTTATTGGATTTATTTATTTGCACAATGACAATTCAAAATGTATTAGAATACCTACATTATGTGATATTTACTTTCGAGTTGAAAACATAATTTATTTGTAAAACTATGTAGTTGTGAGGATAAACCAGAATCACAGACAGATTAGCTTTTATTGCACAAATGGTGAAATGGAACAATGCAGGTGAGTAAATGGCAAATAGTTACTACATGGTGGATAATGTTTCTCTTCTTTAACAGGTCTGCGATGAATGGTGATGATGACTAAATGACTGTTGAGCATGGTGAGTATTCAGGTATCTCTTATCCACAGGGTTTTCAGGCACAAAGACGAAAGGAGATTGTGGGAGAGATGGAGACACAGAGGATCAACAAAGGATATATTAAATGATTAGTCCACTTTTAAAAAAACTTTTTTTAAACTTTTGCTGATAATTTACTCACCCCCCATGTCATCCAAGATGTCCATGTCTTTCTTTTTCAGTCAAAAAGAAATTAAGGTTTTTGATGAAACAATCCAGGATTTTTCTCCCATATGGACTTCAATGGGCACCAAACGGTTCAAGGTCCAAATGACAGTTTCAGTGCAGCTTCAAAGGGCTTTAAACGATACCAGACAATGAATAAGGGTCTTATCTAGCGAAACGATCAGTCATTTTAAAAAAAAATAAATAAAAAAGTTTAAGTTTTATAAGCACAAATGCTCCCCTTGCTCTGTTCCACGATGCGCATTTGTGACGTCACGTAATATGCAATTACGTTGAAAAGGTCACGCTTGACGTAGGCGGAAGTACCGAGTCGGTGTTTACAGATTGAACGTGCAAATACTAAGTCAAACTCGGTTTACAAAAAAAGGTAAAACAACAATGTTGGACGATTTTGAACTTCGAGAAGAGAGTTTTTCGCCCTGCCCTACCTTTTTGAACTGGAATACACAGAGGAAAAGACTGCTGCGGTGACACACACCTCTCAAGCATCGTGCAGATGAAGATCTAATGAGACGTGGTGGTGCACATGTGGCAAATGCCAACCATTGCCAACAGAGGAAGAATCTCAATGCTGCCACGACTGGACCATTTCAATCCCACCATTAGAATCAGTCGGTGAGTCCCTGTTTCCATCTCGCTGCATTACCGGACAAAATGGATTTCCACTGTTACTGAGCAACAGCGTTTTAAGGGGGTCGCACACCGGACGCGAAGCTCAGCGCCGCGCCGCGCCGCGCCACATCTTTAAAATTCGAACGCATTGTTTTCAATGAGTGTACGCACACTGGCGGTGACATTCGGCGGCTGTCCGCCGCGTCATGTACATTGTTTTACGTTAAATGTATATTATATTTATTTCAAATCGTTGTTAATGTACATACTGACTTCACCCTGTGCTGCAAGATACATTAGTTTTACATTTTTAGTTTAACAGCTTGAATAAAGTCTAAAAATGTATAATAAATGTAGCCTTTTCTTTCCTTTTGCTTTGTTGTGCCATTTTTCCATGTACACTAACCTCAGTGCGAAATATTAAGGCATAGATAGGCATATGTAACGTTTTCCTGTTTACGTAAAACACTTCCATTGTGCAGCTCTTCTATCAGGGGTCGATTCAAAATTGAGCTCGCGCATATATAATGTGCGCGGCCAGTGTGCGATACCTGTGAGTTGTCAGAGACGCGGCGCCGAGCTTCGCGTCCGGTGTGCGACCCCTTTAGAGGGGGATTTGTTTTGATGGAGAAGGGTATGACAGTCTGATGGCACTGACAACACAGGATGGAAGAACCATTAGTTGTTTTACCTTTTTTTGTAAACAGCGTTTGACCGAGCCTGCGTCTCAATGTGCATACTATCCATACTAAATAGTATGTGACATTTGTAATTTTCAATACTATTTAGGGCGGATAGGGTGGATAGTATGCATATTGGGATGCAGGGTTAGTATTTGCACGTTCAACTTGTAAACACCGACTCGGTACTTCCGCCTACGTCAAGCATGACCTTTTCAACGTAATTGCGTATTACGTGACATCACGAACGCGCATCGCAGAACAGAGCAAGGTGAGAATTTGTGCTCATAAAACTTAAACTTTTTTATTTTTATTTTTTTAAATGACCGATCGTTTCACTAGATAAGACCCTTATTCATCGTCTGGTATCGTTTAAAGCCCTTTGAAACAGCAATGAAACTGTCATTCGGACCTTGAACCGTTTGGTGCCCATTGAAATCCACTATATGGAGAAAAATCCTGGAATGTTTTCATCAAAAACCTTAATTTCTTTTCGACTGAAGAAAGAAAGACATGGACATCTTGGATGACATGGGGGTGAGTAAATTATCAGCAAAAGTTTATTTAAAAGTGAACTAATCCTTTAATAAGAGCATGTAAAGTGTCTGTTTCCACATTATTATTATTATTTTTTTTTTTTTGAGCCAACACATTGAGTGCAATATAAATATAAAGAGCATATTTCTATAAACATGGCACATGTGTTTTAAACTATCTATGTTAAGACATTTAATTGGCTTTATCATAGACACTCTCATGTCATGAACCTTTAACTATCCATTTAGATGGACATCTGTATTTGCCTGAATTACCCTTCCTGACTCCCACTTTCCTAATGTACAGTAATGAAAGGCCCCACCACAATTAATTTTTGCTATTTTATTTACAAATACATTCTAAAAACTTAAACTATGATGTACCCAATTTCTTTTGGTGAAGCATGTTTACACTTAAAAGGGCTGAGTAAATGTCAATGCTGTGAAAACAATTAAATATACCTAATGAATTGCGATGAATAATTTTGAAATAAGTGATAATTGTAGTTCCTGAAACTGATCAGTATAATTTATCCATTCTCAAATATTTTGATTTAACTTTATTCAGAGATTTTATTGAGGAAGCATAGTTATTGCATAGTTATTTACAAAGTCACTGAATTATCTTTAGAGTGTATTTAACTTTACAGTTATGACATTACTGTTTTTTGTTTGTTTGTTTGTTTGTTTTTAATACAAACAGTGGTTCCCTTTGAAGGGAACTCGCGCTGCGTTGCCGCTATCGGAACGCCTCTGCGTGATGTCGTCGTGAAGCACGTATGCAATCTGTCCAATCAGGAGACGGTACGTCATAGGCGGGTGATGTCACCGACCAGGAACCATAAAGATGCCCCAAACGCACTCACATTCAGCTTCTGTGTCTTCAGCAAGCGCTACGTGTGATCTTGTCTGTCTTATTTATTGTTGTCTGTCTATATATATCAAACTGATATCATGGCGAGCGAACAGCAGCAATTTAGGAAGTGTGTTCACCCTTGTCCGCGTTTTATCACGGCTGGGGATTCACACAACCTTTGTGTTGTTTGTTTGGGAGTGCAGCATGCCCAGGCAGCTCTCGAGGGAGCTGCTTGTGAGCACTGCGAGCAGTTTCCTATGCGGACGCTGCGCTCCCGCCGGGCCGTCTTCGAGGAGACTGGCTCGGTACGCGCGCCTCAGGGCTCGGGCCCTGCTTCTGCTGAGGCAGGGCGGTGTCTCATGTCCTGGGGCTCGCAGATGGATGTAGCAGCGGGGTTAGAGACAGGCCCAGCCTTATCGCTGCCTTCACCTGCTGCATCCAGTGTGTCAATTCTGAGGCAGGAAGCACGCGTTGCGGTTTCTTCCGCTCCGGTTGACACTGCTACATTAATGGCGTCTAGTTCTGAGGAATTAGATGTTGTTAGTGTAGCAACGGGAGAGAACGAAGACTCGCCACTTCCCTCTCCCGAAAGCGAGGAGCTTATGGAGGTGCTTACTCATGCTGTCGCCAAGCTGAATATCGAGTGGCCAGCCGAGAAGCAAGAGCAGCAGACCCGCAGTACTCGACGAACGGTTTCTACCGTCAAGAGCTGCTCAACCTCCACGTCGGGCACTACCGTTCTTTCCTGATCTCCACACTGAGGTGTTGAGATCATGGAAAAGACCAGTATCTTCCCGTGTCTTCACACCCCAAACATCTACATACAGCAATGTTCTGGGGATGAAGAAGCACGGGTATGGGGCAATGCCAAGAGCTGAAGAGACGCTTGCGAGCCATCTCTCTCCTCAAGTGGCATCGTCCCTAAAAGCCCCGACGTTGCCCACTAAACCGCTGAAAACTACTTCAGCATTAGTGGGCAAAGCGTACTTGGCATGCTTGCATACGATGGCTATTCTCCAAGCGTATCAAGCAGACCTGCTGAGAGACTTGGGTAACTGTGATGAGGTGGGGGCGGAGTTCATCCACGAGCTCCGGCAGTTGGCAGATTTAGCTCTCCGGGCCACTAAGGAGACGGCCAAATCCATCGGCCAGTCTATGGCAGCCCTAGTGGCCACGGAGCGTCATCTCTGGCTAAATCTGTCCGACATTAAGGACAAAGATAAGTCCTTCCTGTTGGATGCCCCACTGAATCCTTCTGGCCTTTTCGGTGATGCTGTTAACACTGTCACTGAGAGGTTTCAGGAGGCAAGGAAGCAGGCTGCTGCTATGCAGCAGTTTCTTCCTCACCGTTCCCAAGTCCCTTCGGCTGCCGAGCGGGGACAGCCGAAGCTGAGTACAAGCTCCTCGCAACAGAAACACAGGCAACACCAGAAGCAGAGCGTTGCTACCCGTGCTCCCCCTCCGAGGAGTTGGGAGGCGGAGCAACACTCTCAGCGGAAGTCCGCTAGAGGCAAGACAGATCTGAGGGCTGTCATTGCTGCTAAAAGGGCTTCGGCGAAAAAGTCCTGACGCCAGGAGAGTCAGGATCGTGAGGGTGGTCCCCTCTGGAGAAAAACGGCGTTCACCTCTTCCATCGGTGCCCGTGAGTCTTCAGTGCCCTCAGGGAGGCGCTCTGCTAACCCCGCTATCACACGGGGGCGCAGTAGTTCCTCACGTGTCACCCGAGCGTGGTGCGCTTCCTCTGCAGTCAGTTCAGTTGTTCCCTGCCGGGGTACTGCTTCAGGGCACTGCACTGGCTGCTCATATTTTACCAGAGGCCAGTCTCGAGAGACTGGTACCCTTAGTAGATTTTTTGTCAGAGTGGAAAAATCTGTCAAAAGTATCTCGGTGGGTCCTGCACACGATAGAAAAGGGGTATGCGATTCAGTTTCGCACACACCCACCTCAGTTCAATGGGGTTCTACCCACAGTGGTGGATTCAGAGCAGGCTCTGGTACTGGCACAAGAAGTAGAGACTCTCTTGCGAAAGGAGGCTATAGAAAGGGTACCTCCTCCCAGCAGGGAGTCAGGATTTTACAGCCGCTATTTCATTGTGCCAAAGAAAGACGGGGGATTGCGTCCAATTTTAGATCTACATCAGTTGAACAAAGCAGTGGCAAAACTCAAGTTCAAAATGCTGACAGTGAATCACATCGTGCCACAAATCAGGTCCGAGGACTGGTTTGTCACAATAGATCTAAAGGACACATACTTTCATGTATCAATTTTCCCACAACACAGGAAGTTCCTAAGGTTTGCTTTCGGGGGCGAAGCTTACCAATACAAGGTTCTTCCCTTCGGCCTAGCGTTGTCACCTCGAACCTTCACAAAATATGTAGATGCGGCTCTGGCGCCCTTGCATATGCAGGGCATCCGCATTCTCAACTACATCGACGATTGGTTGTTTTTGGCTCAATCAGAGCAGATGGTGGTTGAACATCGAGATGTTGTTCTCGCTCACATGAGAAGGTTGGGGCTGAGACTAAACGCGAAGAAAAGTGTGCTTTCTCCAGCTCAGAGAACCACTTATCTGGGCGTGGTATGGGATTCGGTGATTATGCGGGCCCGTCTATCTCCATTTCATATAACATCAATCCTATCAACTGTCTCACACATAAAGCTAGGCCAGTCACTCACTGTAAAACAATTTCAGAAAGTGCTGGGTCTCATGGCAGCAGCATCCAATGTGATTCCATTCGGCCTGCTGAACATGAGACCATTATAGTGGTGGCTCAAAACCAAGGGGTTCTCACCGAGGGGGAACTCATTTCATATGATCAGAGTCACGCGGCGATGCTTACGTGCTCTAGACATATGGAAGAAACCTTGGTTTCTGTCCCAGGGACCTGTGTTGGGAACCATCATTCGTCGGGTAACCCTGGCGGCGGATGCGTCCCTCACAGGCTGGGGGGCGATCATGAGTGGTCGCTCGGCTCAGGGGCTGTGGCAGGACCATCATCTTTCATGGCACATAAATCGCCTGGAGTTGATGGCGGTATTTCTAGCATTGAAATACTTCCCCCCAGACCTCAGAAATCAACATGTGTTAGTCAGGTCAGACAACACAACAGTGATTTCGTATTTAAATCATCAAGGGGGTTTGAAATCACGCCCACTTTACAAGTTGGCGAATCAAATTCTCTTGTGGTCCCAAGGGAAACTGCTATCCCTCAGAGCAGTTTACATCCCGGGGTACCTGAATGTGGGAGCAGGCATCCTGTCGAGGCAGGGGCCGAGACCCGGGGAATGGAGACTTCACCCTGAGGTGGTGAAGCTCTTATGGGAGAACTACGGCAAAGCCCAAGTGGATCTGTTTGCGTCTCGAGAGACGACTCACTGTCCACTGTGGTTCTCGGTGTCAAACCCAGCACCTCTTGGGCTGGATGCTATGGTACAGCCATGGCCGAGGCTACCGCTGTATGCATTTCCCCCGATCGTTCTGCTCCCGGGAGTTCTGGAGAGAGTGCGCAGAGAAGGGGCTCGTTTGTTGTTGATATCCCCGTTCTGGCCAGCCCAAGTGTGGTTCTCGGACCTGATGTCCCTTCTCGACGGGTCTCCAATGGAGATTCCGATCAGGAGGGACCTTCTCTCTCAAGCGGGCGGTCTGATACTGCACCCCCGCCCGGAGTCATGGATGCTGTGGGTGTGGCCCCTGAGGGGGCACAGCTCATAGATTCAGGTCTCTCAACTGAGGTTGTTGAGACCATACTCCAGTCCAGAGCTCCCTCCACGAGGAAACTATATGCACTGAAGTGGAGATTATTCACTTCATGGTGTGAAGATCACCAGTGGGACCCAGTTAACTGCCCGGTCAGCGCAGTACTGGACTTCCTGCAAGAAAGGTTTTCTTCAGGGTTATCCCCCTCCACACTAAAGGTGTATGTGGCGGCCTTAGCTGCTTACCACGCTCCTTTCAGTGGAGTATCTCTGGGGAGACACCCACACGTAGTGCGCTTCCTTCGTGGCACTTTAAGGCTCAGACCTGCAGCACGTACGAGAGTAACGGCTTGGGATTTGGCCATTGTATTACAGGGCCTGTCTATGGCACCCTTCGAACCCATCGAAGAGGTCGCCGAAAAGTTTCTAACACTGAAGACAGTGTTTCTTTTAACTCTTTCATCTCTCAAGAGAATTGGAGATATTCAAGCCCTGTCGGTCTCTCCTTTGTGCCTGGAATTTGCGCCTGGTAATATTAAGGCGTTTTTACATCCCAGGTTAGGGTATATCCCTAAGGTTGTCACTAATCCTGTGAGACCTATTGTGCTGCAAGCTCTATGTCCGCCTCCCTTTCAGTCACCGGACCAGGAAAAATTAAATCTGCTGTGCCCAGTGAGGGCACTAGATGCGTACGTCCACAGAGCTGCCCTGTGGAGGAAATCTGATCAACTTTTTGTGTGTTTCGGAGCACAGAGGAAAGGGCTCCCGGCATCTAAGCAGAGAATGAGCAAGTGGGTGGTCGAGGCTATCTCACTTGCTTATGAGTCGTTTGGACAGCCTTCACCTTTGGCTGTAAAGGCTCACTCTACAAGGAGTATGGCTGCCTCTAAGGCATTTATTTCTGGGGTTTCCCTTTCTGACATCTGTGATGCAGCAGGCTGGTCATCGCCACACACGTTCATGAGGTTCTATGAAGTAGACCTCGGCTCCACTCCAGGGGCGCAGGTGCTTCTCTGTAATGTGTGCGCCTCGGCTACACACGTACGGTCACTTGCTCATATGGGGAAGTTGGTATTCTCGTTCCCATAGCGGCAACACAGCGCGAGTTCCCTTGAAAGGGAACGTCTCGGTTATGTATATAACCTTAGTTCCCTGAATAGGGAACGAGACGCTGCGTTGACTAGCCATACTCCCTGCATGCCCGTAAGCGACTTGCTTCAGACCTTTTTCAGAAGCTGAATGTGAGTGCGTTTGGGGCGGCTTTGTGGTTCCTGGTCGGTGACGTCACCCGCCTATGACGTACCGTCTCCTGATTGGACAGATTGCATACGTGCTTCACGACGACATCATGCAGAGGCGTTCCCATAGCGGCAATGCAGCGTCTCGTTCCCTATTCAGGGAACTAAGGTTACATACATAACCGAGACGATTCCAAAGCAGACCACAGTGTCTTCAAAACTTTATATTAACATACACATAACCAGCAAAATTTACTTTCAAACTGTAGCCTAGCTGCCTATTATCTATATTAGACTGGAATGAAACAACAAAATACCAAATATACTTCCAAAATAAAATAATAATATTTTCATCTTCCTTTAAACTAAATTTACAGGAGGAATTTAATGCAATGTTCCACCTGGATTATAATCATAACATTCTTTTTTTCTTTTTTTTTCTTTTTTTCTTTTTCTTTTGTAAACTAGTTTAAGTTGTAAACTTTGTAGGAAATTTTGTAAAGTGTGAATTTTGTGAAGACATCACCATTCAGCTGATTTTTTTTTTTTTTTGTTTTGTTTTTTTTAAACAGTGGTTTGCAGCACGCATGGAGACGAAGGAGTTTTTAAACACAAATAGCTTTTATTCTCAAACCAAACACTCAGGACAGCACTGGAGACAGGAATAAGTAACTTAAACCACAAATAAAGCAAAAGAGAATGGATGATGGACTAGACACAGGTAACAGCCATAGGTAACTTTAGAAAGAAACAAGAACATAATCAGTAACCAAGGAAACCAAAACTAAACAGAGTGGAGAAACAGGAACTAAAGGAAACAGAACAGAATGTCAAAATAAAAGTCCACATAACAGAACATAACCGTGACACATACAGTATATCACAGCAATCTTATAAATGAAGCAATTGTTCATAACAAAACAACTGTAAACATTTCTTTATGAATTCATTATAACTAAAAAAAAAAAAAAAAAAAAGTCAAATGATTTGATCATTTATAAAATAAATTACATTATTAATAAATATTCAAAAAGGACCATTTGCCTCTATTTAACATTTTGGAGTTACACAATAGGGTGGTGTTTTTTTCCTTAAACAGGACCAACAGATAAACATATCTCAAAGCTAAGAAAAGTTGACACCTAAATTCTAAAATGTTTGAAAATTATAGTCAGTAAGCTGTCATCAGTGATTGAAAATAAAGTTCAACACATGTACATCCAGTTTCAATTGTACACACAAGTTGGACTAACTGGGATAACAGTGTTAGTGGTTGTTTGCTTCTGTGTGGGGCCTTCCTGTCTAGACTGGAGGAGATAGGGTTAATGAAAACTCAGAACCGTCACAGAACGCTGTCTGCAGTATCAGTCTATGAAACTGACCCTCACCAACTTCGCTGTCACAGAGACATACACACTTGTGTGCGTTGCTCTAGTGTTCATCTACACAATGACTTAAGATTTTCCGTTGTGGAATTTCAGTACCCCTCCCCCGACCTTTGGTGGAGGAGAACCATTTATGAGATGTTCATAGAATAAATAGTGGTCAACAGTTCAGCATGTTAGCCTGAGGTGTTCTGTAAATATAGATGACTACAGCCAGCCACAGAGAAAATGTGTGAGTGTCTAAAGAAGCAGCAGCGGCCACCATGGCCAAGAGAGCACCTGGACGGTGTTAATCACAGACTAATATAAACATTTCCCTGGCTGAACATTCGACAGAGCTATTTGCTTCAACACAGCTCACCATCCCTCACCATAATCCTATGCACACACTCTAACACTCAATGTACACACAGTGCCTCAAGCCGTTCATCTTGCCAACATGTTCCAAACTAGTGTCTGTGGGTTTTGTTGTCTAGAAGCAGCACAACCTACAAAACACTATGAGTTTAGAGCGCAACTCAAGCCAAACGACTAATTTGGATACATGAGTCTGAGTTTATGCTCTTGAAGACATAGTTAACTACATATTATAGTAACTAGGTTTGTGTTAATATACTTAGCTCACGAGATGAGATTTAAGGGGATTTTTTTTTACATTTATTTATTTGGTTTTGGTAATAAAAATAGACCTAAGTGAACAGTAGCATTTATAATGACTTAAAATACATATATTACTAAAGTTGCAAGCAGCGATGAAAGGGCCCTCACACCCAGGCTAACCGCCACCCGTTGGCCTTAGGAAAACAGCGAACAGTGGGTGACATGCATGTAAGCGAGTAAATACAGGAGAATTATGGCCAAGTCATTTCAAAGTGCCACACTTTCTGCTGTGAACAGGTGGCTCTTTGACCGTAACCGAATATTGCGATATAAATGTGTTCAGGCCAGAAACATTATCAAACGTGTGAAGCTTGGAGCAGATCGGACATTGTATGCCTGAGTTACAACAACTTCCTGTTTCATGGGGTTAATCACATACATTAGCATTTAGCCAAGTGTTGCATGATTTAACGTGTTTCTAGCATGTTTGGTACTTCGTGGCATATTGAAATGTGTTTCTGGTAATGAATTACAGCGTAAAGTAGTGTTGCTTTCATCAACGAAAATTATGACTAAATATCATCGTCAACGAACCTTTATCACGTGACGAAAACGAGACGAGACGCAATGTAAATGCTGGTCATGTGACGATGATGATAATTAAATGTATAATGCAATATTGTTGACGAATAGAAACGAGACTAAATGTGGTTTACAAAAAAAAAAAAAAACTATGCTAACATGTCTCTTCATTTTCATTAACCAAAACGAGACGAGACGAGACGAAATGTTATAACGTTATTTCAGCTCGTTTAGTCACGTTATTATTATTATTATTTTGCAGTATTTCTGTTTCCTGTGTCTCACTTCAGGGGTTGCATCAGGTCGCACTGCGCAGACACAGGCGACGTCACTTCCTCTGACATAGAGAAAGAGACCGATATGTAGGTAAATATGTAGATTTCACGTGCTCATAACTTAATGAAAAATGCACAGATCATAGAAAATGCACACCATTATTTAAAGCAGATTCTTACGATTAAAATGAATCCAAAATCAACATAATATATTGCGTTGATCTCTGTCAGGGTTTTGATGATGGATGAGGACGAGGACTCAAATGCAGGAGAGAGAGCTTTATTAATAATAAAAAATAAAACAAGAAACAACAACAAAAACTACCCCGTGGGGGAAAAACAGACTTGACAAACTTGACTGGACTGGACTGGACTGGACTGGACTGGACTTGGCCGCACAAAGGGAAACATACGACAACGAACCAGCACAGGACTGCAAACACAAGGAGAATAAATAGGAGAGCAAACAAAGCAGGTAACGAGGGAGGACAGGTGGGGCAAATCAACCAATAACCAGGTAACAAGGTGGGCGGGGTCAAGACAATAGACATGAGAGCACATGGCACAAACAAACATGACAAGCCATGTGCTTACACCAAACAAAACAAAAACACAAGCACATGGCCAATAAAGACAAATCACAAGCCACGTGCTTACACAAGACGAGACATGAACACGCAACTATGAAAGAACCCATAAGTCACGCGTTCACACAAAACGAGACAACATGAGCACGCAACCCGTGAAACACAGACTGCGTGCTACACAAAAGGCAAAACATGAAAGCACACGGCAGGTGGAAATAACCGCGTGCTACACAAAACATGACAATACAAGAGACAACATGAGACAAGAACGCACAGCAAGTGAAAGAACACTCGACCGTGCGCTCACAATAAAAGACAGGACTGGGAGCGCGAGTGTCCGAATCCCGACACAAAACCGAAACCAAACTAGACATGAGTGCCGGGATCTGAACGCCACGCTCCCAACATGAAACAAGGCACGCAGACAAGAGAGCGCACGGCTCGAGAACACTCGAGACCGTACGCTCACACAAAAACAGGACAAGAACGGGAGTGTCAGAGCTCTGTCACGAAACCAAGAAATAAACTAGACAGAAGTGACAGAACCCTGACACTCACAAGATATTACTCATGGAATGATTTAACATACTTGGCTAAAGACATGTCTTTCGTCTTTCCGGGATGCAGTGTGTATCCAATGTTCCCGGACCCATCCATGTTCGTTTTACAAAGTGGAATAACACAAAATAGGTATCATCTTAAAACTTAGAAACTCAGCTATTTAATGCATCTAACCATTTTGAAAAACTCCTAACGAGTGCTGAGAAGTGCCTCCACACTAGAGTTTACCGTCCGTGGGCGCCTTCTAGCTGCAAAAAAATGAATAACATCACCACCACAAAATTATCACCACAAAATTTGAAAAGATGCAGCTCACATGTAGGAGAGCATCACCAAAAAAGAATTTCTCTGATCTTATTGCCTTCCTGAGTTATTCCATGTCAAATAAAAAAATTAAAAATTATAAAATGAAATATATATATATATATATATATATATATATATATATTATATATATTGTCTTTTATCAGCAGTTTTTCAGCAGGAAATGTCCAAATGTAATGTAATTTATATTTTCTAAAAATTAAAAGTGTTCTATCAAATGATACCTACTTTTGACTCTCCTTGCTACAGTTTTGGAGTTATGAGTCTTTACTTTTGTGTGTGTCGCTCAGAAAAAAAAAAAAAAAAAAAAAAAAAAGCCTTCAGGTCTTAAAGGGTTAAGAGACAACAAGGCATTGTAAGGTATTATCTATATAATGTAGGTAACAATATAATAAGATAACCTTGTTTAAAATGGGTTTGTCTAAAAGAAATTTTTAGTTTTGTCTATACTACTAGGTACTATATTGATTGGGTTAAATAGAATTGCATTACTAAAAAGAGACTAAAATAAAATTCATTGACTAAAATTAGACAAATGTCATCAGTTTTCGTCAACTAAAACTAGACAAAAATTGTCATGGATCATTCTGACTAAAATAAGACTAAAATGCTCAGACTTTTAGTCGACTAAAACTTGACTAGACTAAAAAGAGTAGGAAAGTTACAACAGTTTTCTCTTTCATGGTGAAACATCAGACTTTGTCAGGCCGCCACAGACACGCCCTTCAGCGAAAACTCAAGATCTTTGATATTTATCATCGCTAAGGTCTTAAGATTAGACTGATAACATATGATGTTGATCTGGTTAAATCTCTGGTTAAATGATCTGGTTAAATCTCTATCACAGTGTAAAACCTCATTTCCTATCGCCCACAGGTGGCGCTATGACTATAACTGAATATTGTCATGTAGATGTGTTTAGGCCAGGACTCTAATAAAACATGTGAAGTTTGGGGCATATCGGACATTGTATGCCTGAGTTACAACAGCTTCCTGTTTCATGGCGAAATATCAAACTTTGTCAGGCCACCACAGACACACCCTTCAGAGAAAACTCTAGATTTTCGCAATGTAATGTCGCAAAAGCCTTTACATTAGACTGACCAAATATGACATTGATCTAATTAAAGCTCTAGGAGGAATTCGTTAAAGTACAACGTCTGGAAATGGCAAAAAATAGCAAATTAATTCAAAATATCTGACTTCCTTTTCGGTTTCAGATTATGCTCCAAGAGACTTTTTTGTAGGTATTGGGCTGTTGAATGTGTGTACCGAATTTCAAAATCTACGTGAAATGTAGCGCGAGGGGGCACTTCGTTAGGTGGTGCTATCGAGCCATTTTAACACGCCTAATTCTGCAACCCATAACAGAAATAAATTTTCACCACTTCTGAAGCGTGTGCAAAGTTTCATGCACTGAGGAGTTTTTGAGCATGTTTAGGCCCTCAAAAATGCGATTCACTTTGGAGAAGAATAATAGTAAATATAGCTGCAAGCAGCGATGGCGGGCCCAAGCCGGTGGCACCGCCACCCCGGTGGCTTCAGGGTAACTGTGCACAGCAGGCAATAGGCAGTTAAAATGTCAAATTCACTCTACATTTACTGCACTATAAGGTGGCGCCATAGAGCCCCTCCTCCCTGCCTGTTTCTAAGGCTTTGTCCATGTCTACTGGCTAACAATCCTGACGTGTGTGTGGAGTTTCAAACAATTTGAAGCATGCTAAGAGTCTCAAAAGCATCCAAAACGAATATTAAAGTTTGATGCGTTGCCAAGGCAACAGTGTTTGAGATATCACGATTCTTTTTAAAGGTCTACATGTTCCATGTTTTGACATTATTCTGATGAAGTTTGAAGCAAATCGGGTAAAAATAAGATTGTAAACTCAAAGCATGCTGAAAGTAACACATTTCCTGCTGCCAGTTGGTGGCGCTATAACTTTGACTCACAATAGTCACATCTATGTGATCAGCCTTGTACAACGAAGACACAGCCGAAGATTCATCAAAATCACTTAATGTATGCAGAAGTTATAACACTTTGTTTTCCTTTTCGTGCCATAAATTCGTTGCCTTGC
Organism: Culter alburnus; assembly: GCA_028476615.1. Taxonomy (NCBI): domain Eukaryota; kingdom Metazoa; phylum Chordata; class Actinopteri; order Cypriniformes; family Xenocyprididae; genus Culter; species Culter alburnus. The sequence goes on along the minus strand of JAOTNS010001046.1, from coordinate 74,243 downwards.
CACGGCCAAACCGTTTGAGATATCCAACATCTGTTTGCAATTAAACAACTATAATATGTGAGCACCAAGTTAAAAAAGTTTGGTGTAAAATTCTATAAACCCTGTTGGAGTAGTAGTATATAATTCATAGCCTGTTTTTTCAAAAAATTAACATTCAAACCAAAATAGCTGACTTCCTGTTGGTCGGAGCTAATGAATGTAAATTAGAAAATTGTCCGGCTTGATGAGAACAATATGTGTACCGATTTTGGTGACTGTAGGAAAAACTAACCCCCCCACTTTTGTCAAAAGGTGGCGCTACTGAGCCCCTCCACCACGCCCATTTCTATGGCTTTGTCCATGTCTACTGGTTTAAACATTGATGTGTGTGTTGAGTTTCATGCAATTTGAAGCATGTTAAGAGCCTCAAAAACACTCAAGAATATTATTAAAGTTTCACTTGGCAACTATATATTTAAAATATAAAAAATCCTGTCACAGATCTACATCTGCTGTGTATTGACATTACACTGATAAAGTTTGAAGCAAATCAGGTAAAAATAACAGAGTGAACTCAATGCATTTTGAAAGTGACACACTTCTGGTGGCGCTATAACTTTGGCTCACAATAGTCACATCCATGTGATCAGACTCCTATAACGAACACACAGCTGAAGTTTCATAAACATCAATCAATGTATGCAGACATTATAACACATTTCCTGTTTTCCTTTTCTCGCCATAAATTCGTTGCCTTGCCATGGCCAAACCATTTGAGATATCAAAAATCTGCTGGCAATTTAACATTATCTGTGTCTTGACTTCAAGCTTACCAAGTTTGGTGACCGAGTTTGGGGTGGCGTAGAACTTAGATCATGACAGTTGTCAGGCCCGATGAGGTCTATATGAGTACCGAGATTCATACTAATATGTGCAAGTGTGAATGTGCCCATATTAGTATGAATGTGCAATTCATACTAATATATGCAATGTGTCCAAGTTTTTGGACTTTTTTCAAGGGGGCGCTGTCGAGCCCCCCTGCCACGCCCAGGTACCAACTTCTGCCCAGCCCCGATGGCCACAGATTCCAATATGTGTGCCAATTTTCAAGAGTTTTTGAGCATGTTAAGGCTCCCAAAAAGCTCCGGAAGACGGAAAAAAAATAAAAATAAATATAGCTGCGAGCAGCGATGACGGGTCAAATCCCAGTGGCACCGCCACCCCGGTGGCTTCAGGGCAACTGGGCATGGCAGGCAATGGGCATTTAAAACAGTTAAACATAAAAGGACTATGTCAATTTCACACCACATTTACTGCAGCAGCTGATGCTTCTGATCACATACCACAACAGCCACATCCATGAGATCGTTTAAATTGAGATGACTTTCATGTCATAGAATGTCGTAAGTCAATTTCAAATGAATGCAGAATATCGTCCTAATCTTCCATCTCTGTGTTTTTTCTCAGACAACCCCTATAAAATTTCTAGAGGAAATTACAGTGGGTACGGAAAGTATTCAGACCCCCTTAAATTTTTCACTCTTTGTTATATTGCAGCCATTTGCTAAAATCATTTAAGTTCATTTTTTTCCTCATTAATGTACACACAGCACCACATATTGACAGAAAAACACAGAATTGTTGACATTTTTGCAGATTTATTAAAAAAGAAAAACTGAAATATCACATGGTCCTAAGTATTCAGACCCTTTGCTGTGACACTCATTTATTTAACTCAGGTGCTGTCCATTTCTTCTGATCATCCTTGAGATGGTTCTACACCTTCATTTGAGTCCAGCTGTGTTTGATTATACTGATTGGACTTGATTAGGAAAGCCACACACCTGTCTATATAAGACCTTACAGCTCACAGTGCATTTCAGAGCAAATGAGAATCATGAGGTCAAAGGAACTGCCTGAAGAGCTCAGAGACAGAATTGTGGCAAGGCACAGATCTGGCCAAGGTTACAAAAAAAATTCTGCTGCACTTAAGGTTCCTAAGAGCACAGTGGCCTCCATAATCCTTAAATGGAAGACGTTTGGGATGACCAGAACCCTTCCTAGAGCTGGCCGTCCGGCCAAACTGAGCTATCGGGGGAGAAGAGCCTTGGTGAGAGAGGTAAAGAAGAACCCAAAGATCACTGTGGCTGAGCTCCAGAGATGCAGTCGGGAGATGGGAGAAAGTTGTAGAAAGTCAACCATCACTGCAGCCCTCCACCAGTCGGGGCTTTATGGCAGAGTGGCCCGACGGAAGCCTCTCCTCAGTGCAAGACACATGAAAGCCCGCATGGAGTTTGCCAAGATGGTGAGAAATAAGATTCTCTGGTCTGATGAGACCAAGATAGAACTTTTTGGCCTTAATTCTAAGCGGTATGTGTGGAGAAAACCAGGCACTGCTCATCACCTGTCCAATACAGTCCCAACAGTGAAGCATGGTGGTGGCAGCATCATGCTGTGGGGGTGTTTTTCAGCTTCAGGGACAGAATGACTGGTTGCAATCGAGGGAAAGATGAATGCGGCCAAGTACAGGGATATCCTGGACGAAAACCTTCTCCAGAGTGCTCAGGACCTCAGACTGGGCCAAAAGTTTACCTTCCAACAAGACAATGACCCTAAGCACACAGCTAAAATAATGAAGGAGTGGCTTCACAACAACTCTGTGACTGTTCTTGAATGGCCCAACCAGAGCTCTGACTTAAACCCAATTGAGCATCTCTGGAGAGACCTAAAAATGGCTGTCCACCAACGTTTACCATCCAACCTGAAAGAAATGGAGAGGATCTGCAAGGAGGAATGGCAGAGGATCCCCAAATCCAGGTGTGTAAAACTTGTTGCATCTTTCCCAAAAAGACTCATGGCTGTATTAGATCAAAAGGGTGCTACTGAGCAAAGGGTTTGAATACTTAGGACCATGTGATATTTCAGTTTTTCTTTTTTAATAAATCTGCAAAAATGTCAACAATTCTTTTTTTTTTTTTTTTTTTTTTTTTTTTGTCAATATGGGGTGCTGTGTGTACATTAATGAGGAAAAAAATGAACTTAAATGATTTTAGCAAATGGCTACAATATAATAAAGAGTGAACAATTTAAGGGGGTCTGAATACTTTCCATACCCACTGTATATACTATTATTTGTGCAAACTCCACAGTGCTCTGAGAAATCTAATCCAGCCTTAATGCGAATGTCTGTGATCGCTGATGTTGTATAATCCTCACACTTCTCTTCATGTGTTTTTTGACCTCCCTGAGCTGTTGTTTGTGCACCAATCTTATGCACCAAAAGCATGCTTTCATTTAATTTTAATATGTGTGATATAAGATAAAAAATAAAATGAAAAAAATAATAAATAGATCCAAATCACAGAACCTGAAAAGAAAATTTTAATGTCAGTCTCAGGTAATAATAAGGTACATGTCTAGATTTTTCTGCTCACTTATGCAAGTTTATTTTAAACAGCCACTTTTATAATCATGTGAAATTTTACTGAAACATGGGTTTTTAATAAATTTGAATTATATTAATAAATAATTAATTAAACAATTCTTACTGTTATTGTAAAAAAATAATAATTGTAACTCAAACAACATATAGAAAACTAGTTCTGTCCAAATAGTTATATAGTGTCATGATTCAACTTCAAATGAGTGTGAAAGTTATCATTTGCAGTTCAAAATTTTTAAAAGTTAACAATAAGTGGGTAATCAGTAAAAGGGTAAAAGACCACTAACCATGATTGTAACACACAGAAAGAGAGAGAGAGAGACATACACAGACAGTGGCACAGACAGAGACCCACAAACAGACACCCCCCACCCCCCACACCACACACACACACACACACACACACACATATACACAGACTGAAGGAATGAGAGGAGAGGGGGATTGGACAGAGAGAGTCTATGTTTGTGTGTGGTGTGTGTGTGTGTGTGTGTGTGTGTGTGTGTGTGTGTGTGTATGTGCGTGCAAAAAAATCCACATTCAAACCAAAATATCTGACTTCCTGTTGGTCAGAGCTAATGACTGTAAATTAGAAAGTTGTCCAGAGTTTGGTGACTGTAGGTTAACCCTCTGGAGTCTGAGGCTGATTTGGGGCCTGGAGAAGTTTTGACATGCCCTGACATTTGTGCTTTTTTCAGTTGTTCATAAACATATTAATGACAAAAGTGTCATTACACTGTATTCAGCACAAACTAGGCTACCATAATATGTGAGGAACATGCATGTACATGTTTGTGTTTTTGAAGGAATAACATTGATGCATGGTTATTGAAAAAACAAAAAAACTTAAGTCACTGAAATAAGGCCAAAAAAATAATATTAAATCTGTGTTCACAAGACTTCTGTGTAATGGAGGTTGTAGACTAGAGTTTTTGCTTCAAAATTATGTAAAAATTATGCTGAGTACTCTTTCATATAAAACAATAGAGAAATTTAAATTTTCGAAAACATCTTTGGTCAAGAAACACAGTATGCGTGGAGACATTAATCATCATGAATAATGGGTGATTCTCACCTGAGAAGACAAAAGAATCACATAATAATGACCTGAAATGACTTGCATAATAATGAGCTCTTTTAGTCAGGTAGGCTGTGAAAAAAACCCTCTGTGATCATGTCACAAAGCTCATCATGGTGTAAATCAAAACATACAGAAAAAACAGCAATACTGTGAAATATTTTTACAATTTAAAATAATGGTATTCTATTATATACTTTAAAATATAATGTATTTCTGTGATGCAAAGTGTCTGGACAATTATGTTACCTCCATGGCATTTCATATAGGCTTTTAGCTTAAAAGCATGCACATTTGGAGAAATATTGATGGATTCTCATGTTTGTCAATTTTCTATACAGAGGAGTAATATTTATTCAGGATTTATTGTCATTACTATGAGCGCTGGATACTGTGTTTTCAATTCATACTTGCAGCCGGAGGGCGCTCTGTGCACCTTTAGTCCACAAATGCCTGCTAAAGAAGAATAGGTAATCCAGGAACTAACCGAACTAACAGAGGCCAGAGATCACTATAATTGGTATATGGTATTGCGATACCTCAGACCTCAGAGTGTTAAACTAACCCCCCCACTTTTCTCAAAAGGTGGCGCTGTACAGCCCCTGCTCCCCGCCCGTTTCTAAGGCTTTGCCCATGTCTACTGTATGACAATATTGATATGTGTGTCGAGTTTCATCCAATTTGAAGCATGTTAAGAGCCTCAAAAATGCCCAAGAATATTATTAAAGTTTGACATGTTGCCATGGCAAAAATTTTTAAGATATCACAAATACATTAACAGGTCTACATCTGCCATGTTTTAACATTATTGTGATGAAGTCTGAAGCAAATGGGGTAAAAATAAGAGGGTGATCTCAAAGCATTTTAAAAGTGATACACTTCCTGCTGCCAGTTGGTGGCGCTATAACTTTGACTCACAATAGTCACATCCATGTGATCGGACTACTAAACCAACACACCCGTGAAGTTTCATAAAGATCATTCAATGTATGCAGAAGTTACAACACACTTCCTGTTTCCCTTTTCAAACCATTCGAGATATCAAAAAATCCGCTAGCAATTTTTCATCATCAATGTCTTGACTTCATGCTGACCGAGTTTGGTGGTGATTGGATTAACCGCCTAGGAGGAGTATATCAAATTCCAGAGCATGCATTTTTCAAACAACCCATAATAGCTGACTTCCTGTTGAAGTGGTGTAGAACTTGATGAGGTCTATAAGTTTACCAAGTTTTATACTTATATGTGCAAGTGTGTTTGATATATAGACCAAGTTTTCAGACTTTGTTCAAGGGGGCACTGTCGAGCCCCCCTGCCACGCCCGGGTACCAGCTTCTGCCCGGCCCTGATGGCCACGGATTCTGACCCGTGTGCAAAGTTTCAAGAGTTTTTGAGCATGTTAAGGGCCCCAAAAGTGGCAAAAACCTTAAAAAAAAAAATAATAATCCTAAGGAAAACAATAGGGCTTTCAGCCTTTGGCTTTGGCCCTAAATATAGCTGCAAGCAGCGATGGCCAAAGCCCGGGTGGCACCACCACCACCACGGCAGCTTAATGAGTGCAGAATATCATCCTAATCTGACATGTCTGTGTTTTTTTCTCAGACAACATCTATAAAAATTCTAGAGCAAATTACATAATGTTATTTGTGCAAACTCCACTGTGCTCTGAGAAATCTAATCCAGCCTTAACCCTCTGGAGTCTGAGGCTGATTTGGGGCCTGGAGAAGTTTTGACATGCCCTGACATTTGTGCTTTTTTCAGTTGTTCATAAACATATAAATGACAAAAGTGTCATTACACTGTATTCAGCACAAACTAGGCTACAATAATATGTGAGGAACATGTATGTACATGTTTGTGTTTTTGAAGGAATAATGTTTATGCGTGGTTACTGAAAAAACCAAAAACTTAAGTCACTGAAATAAGGCCAAAAAAAGTATAGTAAATCTGTGTTCACAAGACGTTAGGGTATTGGAGGTTGTAGACTAGAGTTTTTGCTTCAGAATTATGTAAAATTATGCTGCCTACTCCTTCATATAAAACAATATATTGATTTAGTTTTTGTAAGACACTTTTTGCCAAGAAACACAGTATGCGTGGAGGCGTGAATCACCACTGAATAATGGGCCATTCTCACCTGGGAAGACAAAAGAATTGGATAGTAATGAGCTGAAATGACTTGCATATTAATGAGGCATTTCAGTCAGGTAGGCTGTGAAAAAAACCTTCTGTGATGTCTCAAGCTCATCATGATATAAAACATACAGAAAAATATTATTACAATATAAAGTAATGGTTTTATATTATACTTTAAAATATAATGTATTTCTGTGATGCAAAGAGTCTGAATATAGGCTTTTAGTTTAAAAGCATGCACATTTGGAGAAATATTGGATTTTCATATGCTTATGTCAATTTTCTTATTATATTTATATTATATATAGAATATTAGTTATATTTATTTAATATTCATTGTCATTACTATGAGCGCTGGTGTTTTCAATTCATCCTTGAAGTCGGAGGGCGCTCTCTGTGCATTTTTAGTCCACAAATTCATCTAAAAGAAGAAGGCTATTCCATGAATGGAGTTTCCAATTCATACTGCAGCCGGAGGGCGCTAAAGAACAAAAACTCATCTAAAATTCATCTATAGAAGAAAAGAAAACAGGAACTAACTGCATGTCTTCTAGGGCTCGCTAACCATGACTTTTACATCCAGATAAACACTTTTCAAGACAATAAATACACGATTGAGACGATGAATGCATGTATTGCCTCTGAATTTGCCTCTGAATAGCGCTGGCTCCGTGGGTGTGGCCGCATTAGCGGATAATGAGCTGAATCACGGACTTCTGACATGGCTCTCTTTTCATACAGATTACATAAACACAGAAGGTTTGTTTTCGATTTGACTTACATGATTTAAAACCTGACATCTTAACGTTTTTTTAGACATAAGTTTAATTTTTCTGTGATTAGTATTCACTAAGTTACAGTTCATTTCCTGAGAACTATCAGATTGGACTTCGTTCAGAGGGAGAGGAGAAATCACACATCATGTTAGTTTTCTTTATTTTACAAAAAGCACAACATTGTGTTTTTACTCTGAGTGTATACAAATAAAAGAAGATATTCTATAGTTTCAATTGATATATTACTTATGTCTCTATGACAAAAAATGACGGAGTATTTTAAGTCTGTTTTGCTGCAATGTGAAAAAAAACCTGCAAAACGCGCCGGCGCGTTTTCAGACCTCAGAGTGTTAATGCGAATGTCTGTGATTGCTGATGTTGTATAATCCTAACACTTCTCTTCATTTGTTTTTTGACCACCCTGAGCTGTTGTTTGTGCATCAATCTTATGCACCAAAAGCATCCTGTCAGGCTGGGAATGGGTGCTACACCTGGACCCCTCAAGGGGGGACATGGGTCACCACACTGGCTTTCTGTTCCTTCCTCCTGCAGCTGGGTGCAGGATGGGAGGTCGAAGGGCCAGCCTGGTGGACCCTGCAAGGGATAAACTGCCATAAACAGCCACCAAAGCAGCCATACACATAGAGAAAAGTATGTGGCCCTGCACATTGGGGCTTAATCCTTCGCCAGCATCAAGTTCTTTGAGCAGGTCAGTCTGGTAAGCCTGTAACACAGCCATGGTGTGCAGAGACCCACCAGCCTGATCTGCTGCCTCGTAGGCCTTCCCAACTATAGTGAAGATGTTATTCTCACAAATTTTAGAAAGCAAGACCAGGCCTTTTTAATGATGGTGGCGATGCAGGAGAAAGATAGCCAGCAAGTGCCTCTTCTACTCTATGCATCGACTTATACCTGTGCTCAATGAACTATTATTTGTTAAAATAATAACAAAAAAGCATATGATTAGCTTGACGTTTGAGCTTGGGGGGCCAAACCAAGCCAGTCAATTTAGTCAGTCAAATAAATTTTAGCTTTTTTATAGTAAACTCACAAATTCACTCTCCGTGTACCATTCAAGTGGTTTTTCTGATTACATAGAGCAGCAGCAAGCGCAAAGTTGCTATGGCAATCAGATACATCATACACAAATTACTTGCCCTACGTCTATTTTTGCAGGGCTAGCAATATGTGACGGTTTCAGGACAAACCCACACCGTTTTAATTACTATCACGTGAATGAAATACTGTTGACCAATCAGGAGAAAGACAACGGATGATGCAGAGGGTATGAAAAGGAAGCAGAAGCAGGCCGGTAACAGCTGAGTACATAGTCGAGTCAATCGTCACAGCTCACGTTTCTCTTCGTTCATGCCTAAATCTTCCGCCTGTTACTAAAGATTTTCATAGAAGTGAATGTGTTCGTTACAAGTAAGCTGAGTGAGTCGAGTCACCTGGGTGGAACTAATTCAGCGCCGCTGTTTCGGGTTGGTACAGTTGACTGAAGAAATGAACCAAAAGGAATTACTCAACCTTCAGACCAAACACCAGCTGCAGAACGTTGCCTGTTCCTAAAGTCTTACCTCAGGTACTCATTCAAGTGTTTTCACTCTAAGTTCCCCCAAGAGTCTTCTTCTGTGGCCTACGTGCATTCATCCAGTGACAGACACACACGCACGCTCACACACAAACACGCACACGCGCACACACACACACACACACACACACCATCACATTCATTCACCCCAAACTCGCATTCAAGTCACACTCAGAGTGAGCGTTTTTTGTTTTGTTTCTTATTTTATTATTATTATTATTATTTTTATTTTTTATTTTTTTTGGTATTTGATGATTTTTGAATATGACTATCTGCTTATGAGTGTTACTAAATGTGATATCTTTGGTTCTATTTTATTGTGCAACTACTGTGAAAAGAATGTTAACCCTCTGGAGTCTGAGGATTTTTGGGGCCCTGGAGAAGTTTTGACATGCCCTGACATTTGTGCTTTTTTCAGTTGCTTTTAAACATATTAATGGCAAAAGTGTCATTACACTGTATTCAGCACAAACTAGGCTACCATAATATGTGAGCAACATGTATGTACATGTTTGTATTTTTGAGAGAATAACCACTGCTTTCAGTCAGTGATCTCACCATTATATTAATCCAGAATGTCCAGTGTGGGCCAGTATATAGTCACTATGATTCTTAAATCTGTGAGATAAAAGAAAAACCCCTCTGTGAGCATGCTGATAACAGGATCATATCAGCTATTGTATTGTAACGTTAATATAATGTCTACTCTTAACAGAAAACATGATTTTTGTGATGTTATGCATGCATGTATTTTTGCACATCATGTGAAGAAAATTTTGGCATAATTTTAAAATTACAGTACCAGTCAAAAGATTGGACACATTACTATTTATAATGTTATAAAGTCTCATGATCGTCAAGCCTGCATCTATTTGATCAAAAATACAGAAAAAACAGCAATACTGTGAAATATTATTACAATTTAAATAATGTTTTTCTATTTTAATATACTTTAAAAAATAATGTATTTCTGTGATGCAAAGCGTCTAAACATTCATATTACCTCTATGGTATTTTATATATTATATATAGAGAGAGCCTAAATGTAATGTAGAGTTTAATACATTGCTAACACATTTTATTTCAGCATTTATTATATTTCAGTCGATTTCACTCAACTCAGTATAGCAATATAGTTTGGGAATAGCCAGGGCAATTTACTAATGTAAGTTGTGTGTAGTAATCGAAACCACGCGTAGATCTGCCCCATTAAATCACACTGAGATACACAAAACTTGCAAGATTCATATTAAAACAGTTTTTTGCGGTTTAATAATCACAGACACTATATCGAGATTAGAATAAAGAACTTAAGAATAAAAACAACTTACCTTTCACAATCATCGGCTCAATCTAGTTGATCCTCGAAATGAAAGTGAAACCAGTCATGCTCATCCTCTGAGGCAAATCCTTTTAAAATTATTTCTCACCGCATCTCAAAACGATGAAAAGAACATGAAACTGACTAAACTTGATGTGTTTTTCCATAACTGAGATTTTTGAATCTCTTTCAGGGGCAGCAATTTTCTCCACAATAGACCTCAACAGTGGTTATTGGCAGGTGACTATGGACCCCTTATGTAAACCAAAGACTGCCTTCATCACATCTTCAGGCCTTTTTCAGTTCAACATTATGCCATTTGGGCTCAAAAACGCACCTGCAACCTTTCAAAGGTTAATGGAGGCCGTATTGGGAGAACTGCGAGGAAAACTGTGTTTTGTTTATATTAATGGCATAATCATTCCCTGATGTGCCACAAAAACCTACACATCGTGCTGCAGACAAACCACTTACTGTACGGTGCTGGAGATGTAAGGGACACCATGCTCCAGGAAACTGTCCACATTATTCTTCCAGTCAAAACCAGTCACATTAATTACCAGGCAACAAAAGGTCATTTTCACACCTTAAACATGGAGTTCAGACTACCAGCAATGCTGTAACAGCTGTTACCACACCTAAATCAAAAACAAAAACTAATAAATTAATTTCTTCAGCAACTTTGCCTTCCTCCTCCTCCAATTGTTCCTCCACAGTTAGTAGTGCCTGTCTGCCTTGGAGTTTGGACAGGAAAAGTCATTGTTGACACAGGAGCAAGTTATACCATGGTGCATGAGAACTTGTGGAAAAAAACTTACCCCAGCTGGAAAACTGGAACCTTGGACTTTGGGACCATTGTATCTGGCAAATGGAGAAACCGAAGTTCCTTTAGGGTGGATACATCAACAAATTTGTCTACATGATCATTCTTTTACTTTACCCATTGCTGTCCTTTCTTCCAAATCCCTTGCCTATTCAGTAGTCTTAGGATTGGACTTCATCTTCTTTATTGGCATGCAAATCAACATTATTGACAGATGATACTACTTCAAGTCAAAATCTGAAGAACAATACTCGTTTCAACATGGAAATGCCACTGTGCCTGTAAGTAACCCACAACACCACCAAATGGCAAGAAAATGGCAGAGCCTTTCTTTACTGAGTGCTATACCCCCACCTCAACCCACACTCTTTTTATCACCTCTGGATAACACAGATCTGATCAAAAATGCTGTGAACAATGCTTACTTACTTCCTGATGGGAAATGTCAATTACAGGAAATGTTGGAAAGTAACACTTCAAATGTTCTGAAACATGTATCTACACTAGCCAGCAAGTACCTATTAAACAAAAACTGTACCACATGTCCCTTGTCAAGCAAGCTCTGGTTAAAGAACAACTGGAAGAGATGCTTACTTCAGGAATTGTGGTACCATCATGCTCAGGATGGGCGTCTCCAGTCGTTCTAGTCCCCAAGAAAGATGGTAGCATGCTATTCTGTGTCGACTACAGAAAGTTAAATGCCATAACAGAAAGCGATGCCTACCCTTGCCAAACTCAATATCCACCAAAGTGGATGGAGAGGGTAGTTTTGTGGCCATATGTATGTAGTTTTTACTTTGTCCATCCAAGGACGCGAAGTAAAATAGGGATTGGCACTCACGTCACTGCTGACATTGTGATTTTGGATCACACGTCTCTTAAGGTGTGGTTATGAATACATCAGATAACCACTTCCCCCCCTTTCCCTAGTTCAGGGCACCAGTCAGGGTCTTTCACTCCCAACAGGGGCTTTCATTCATTTAGAATTAATGTAAAGTGGTCAGCTGATTTATCTGAAAGATTGGTGAAATTGCTAACTTGTAGAGCCTTTTCTGTATATCAGCACAAGGAAGACACAAGTGTAATAAAATAAATTTTTAACAGAAGAAACAAGAATAACTACACGACTACTAAATGAATACCATGAATGATAAAGGAATGAAGTGCATAAGATACATAGAATACAAGTGATTAAGTTGGGTGTGGCAATGGAAGAGTTACGTCATCTTATGGAAAGATAAACTGTTTCTCTGAAAATAATAAGGTGGAGAACCTTATTATGCAACAAACAATAAACGAGAGATTATTTGTTATTGACTAACATCAGCTATATTGAATCTAATAGGAATTAGGAAACTATATACTGATAATATACAACAATGCCAAGGTCTCTGGAAGGAGGTTTGGTTAAGTGATATTTACGTTCCACTTGGTTGAGTCCGATGACGGTGACGTCTTCCACTGGTTGTGCTGGGTGACAATGCAGTGGGGAGAGGAGCCAGAATCTGTTTCAACAGTCTTGAACACGAAGCTCTGTGGGATGCTGATCTCCTGGAGCACCAAAGGGTCCTAAAATCTGGAACACGCAGATGAGGCCCTGGTGTAGGTGCAGAAGGTCCTTAACAATCTGGAACACGCAGACGAAGGTACCTTGGAGTGAAGGTTTGCTCTCCTAAGCTTAACCTTGTTGCAGATGTCGTCACTGTCTCACTGGACGGAAACTCTGAACGTAGTGTTTGTTGATGTCTCTTTCCTCACAAGCTGGAGGCTTAGAACATAGTCGTCTCTGTTGCTGCCTCACAAGCTGTAGACTCAGATCATGGGATCTGTTGTTGTCTCTCTGGATGGACCAGAGGCTCAGAACGGCGTTGTATCTGTCAATGTCTCACTCCTTACAGAGTTAAGACCCAGAACCGTGTATCTGTTGTGTCTCAGCTTCGCAAGCCGGGACTCAGAACAATATCTGTTATGTCTCACCCGATGGGAGACTCAGAACAATATCTGTTATGTCTTTCCCTGTTTGAAGGGCAGACTCAGAACAAGGAGTGTCTGTTGAAAGGGTACCTTTATCCCTTTCCAATGAGGAGGAGATTGCAATTTGGCGCTTCTCCATTCGAGTGCTGTGATTGGCTGCTGGCATCAGAGGGGACACACACAGTGTGGCCCACCCTTCTCTCCCCTGTGGAACTCATTTTGCATAAAGCACAAAGTTGGAAGTCTTTACAGTGTCTTTAAAGTTTACCAATGCATTTATCACTTTCCAAACCACCACCAGAATACCTTTGGCAATATTCTAAACAAATAGAGACTAAACATGATGGAAAAAGATTGAACTGTCATTCAATTGTACATTAACACTCTGAGGTCTAAAAACGCGCCGGCGCGTTTTGCAGTTTTTTTTTCACATTGCAGCAAAACAGACTTCAAATACTCCGTCATTTTTTGTCATAGAGACATAAGTAATATATCAATTGAAACTATAGAATGTCTTCTTTTATTTATATACACTCAAAGTAAAAACAAAATGTTGTGCTTTTTGTAAAATAAAGAAAACTAACATGATGCGTGATCTCCTCTCCCTCTGAACGAAATCCAATCTGATAATTCTCAGAAAATGAACTGTAACTTAGTGAATACTAATCACAGAAAAATTAAACTTATGTCTAAAAAAACGTTAAGATGTCAGGTTTTAAATCATGTAAGTCAAATCGAAAAAAACCTTCTGTGTTTATGTAATCTGTATGAAAAGAGAGCCATGTCAGAAGACTGTGATTCAGCTCATTATCCGCTAATGCGGCACGCCCACGGAGCCAGCGCTATTCAGACGCAAATTCAGAGGCAATACATGCATTCATCATCTCAATTGTGTATTATTGTCTTGAAAAGTGTTTATCTGGATGTAAAAGTCATGGTTAGCGATCTCTAGAAGACATACAGTTAGTTCCTGTTTACTTTTCTTCTATGGATGAATTTTAGATGAGTTTTTGTTTCTTTAGCGCCCTCCTGCTGCTGTATGAATTGGAAACTCCATTCATGGAATAGCCTCTTCTTCTTTTAGATGAATTTGTGGACTAAAAATGCACAGAGCGCCCTCCGACTTCAAGGATGAATTGAAACACCAGCGCTCATAGTAATGACAGTGAATATTAAATAAAAATAACTCCTCTGTATAGAAAATTGACATAAGCATATGAGAATCCAATATTTCTCCAAATGTGCATGCTTTTAAACTAAAAGCCTATTCAGACTCTTTGCATCACAGAAATACATTTATTTTAAAGTATATATAAAACCATTACTTTATATTGTAATAATATTTTTCTGTATGTTTCATATATCATAATGAGCTTGAGACATCCAAAGGTTTTTTTCACAGCCTACCTGACTGAAATGCCTCATTAATATGCAAGTCATTTCAGCTCATTACTATCCAATTCTTTTGTCTTCTCAGGTGAGAATGGCCCATTTTCAGTGGTGATTCACGCCTCCTCGCATACTGTGTTTCTTGGCAAAAAGTGTCTTACAAAAACTAAATGAATATATTGTTTTATATGAAGGAGTAGGCAGCATAATTTTACATAATTCTGAAGCAAAAATTCTAGTCTACAACCTCCAATACCCAAAAGTCTTGTGAACACAGATTTACTATACTTTTTTTGGCCTTATTTCAGTGACTTAAGTTTTTTGTTTTTTCAATAACCACGCATAAATGTTATTCCTTCAAAAACACAAACATGTACATACATGTTCCTCACATATTATTGTAGCCTAGTTTGTGCTGAATACAGTGTAATGACACTTTTTCCATTAATATGTTTATGAAGAACTGAAAAAAGCACAAATGTCAGAGCATGTCAAAACTTCTCCAGGCCCCAAATCAGCCTCAGACTCCAGAGGGTTAACAGCTGAATTTGCGTCAGAGGTTGCACTACAAATAGCTGTCACTGAGAATACTTATTTCTGTGAATAAGTATGAAATAGATGTGTAGTTTGCATCAGTTCTAAGGTTTTCAAACATAGTTTTGAATGGATTTGGATGGATCTTTGTGATCTCTCTTTGTTTCACCCATTGCTGCTAAGGTCCCGAGGAATTTTTATGGCAGTCTCTGGCCAACCTTAGGAAGTAGTGTCTAGATGGGTGAAGGGCAGTAACTGCCTGTGGACCAATGAGAAGTCTTGTCCTTCCCAGGCTTGGTACAAGAGGTCTTCTTCTTACCCTCTAAGAGAGGTCTGGATGTTGTCCTTACATCTTTACTGATGGCGTAGGACAGTTTGTGTGTATTAGGCCACCAAGATCCAATCAAAATGTAGCAAACCTTTGTCTGCTGTTACGGACAGAGAGGGGCCCGGCCATAAACTAGGCCCTAGAATGTGCTGTTCACTACATGTATAATGTGTATCAGTCAATGTACAGTGTTGTGTGTAATAAAGGTACTTTCAATGTGCGTGTTGGTGCAATCATTCAAGAAAAAAAAAGTACAAAGTTTGACTTCTCAAAAAAGTCTCAAAAAGTCATACAATTTCTTACACAGCAATTTTTTTTCTGGGAGTGGGAAAGAAACTAGGTAAGGAACAAGGTAAGTCACGTTGTGTTTCAGGAGTTGAAATTTCCGACGAGGTGCACAATTGCATAGGATCTGGTCCTTGCTCAAAACCTTGGACAAAGAGGCTGTCTTCGGGTGGTATAGAAGCAAAACGGACATTGGATCCCTGTGGAGTTTTATGGCGCAGAGTAGATGTGGAGTGGAAAATGGAAGTGCTTGGCAGTTGGGGTTGAACTGAACTGAACTGAATGTTGCACAATTTGCTGTCATCCTGGTTGCACATTTGGAGTAGGGATGTCTGGGGGAGGATGGCGTGACTCCATCATACTGATATTGCAAGACAGCTTTTTACCTTAACGTGAAGTATTGTCACGTTTCAATATTGTGAGATCTTGTGGCACAAGATCTCATCACACCCCTAAAGTATACACATGAATCCCAAAATGAATGGGATGAAAGTAGTTCCCCATGAAGGAGTGTCATTTTAGCACCAAATAACCACCCAGATAGCATGTAATCATTGAAACAATGTTGAGTCAGTGTTGATGTGTCAACGCTAATTGCATTGAATTAATGTTACAAAATGATATTGCTTCAGTATCACTCTTGCCCTCTCAGGTAATGTTGAAGCAATGTTGAGATTTCAACCACAAATCAATGGTAACATTATTGAATCAACATTACAAAGTGATATTTTTTTCAACCACTTTTGCACCTTCAGTTACTGTTAAAACAATGTTGAGATTTCAAAAAAAATCAATGATAATATCACTGAATCAATATTATGAAGTGTGCTGGTTCAATATCACGTTTGCGCTCACATTTAATGTTGAAACAATAAACAAAAAAACAATGGTAATGCTATTGAATCATCGTTACACTATCATTAGGCACCTATTGTATCCGTTGGCGTTCTTTTTTTTTTATTTTATCTTCTTCTTCTTCTTCTTCTTCTTCTTCCGCTATTGAGTCTATGACAGCCAATAGAACCGCTGTCGGTCATTTTGAATTTTGTGCTAAAATGCTGTATTTTATGAACGCATTAGCATATCATTACGAAACTTGGTATGGGTCATCAGCACAATTCCCCGAAGGAGCCTGAGACGTTTCGGAATAGCGCCACCTGGTGGAGATTTTTTTTTTTCATATGCTTATAACTTTTGATCTGGTTGACTTGTTTTCACGGGAGTCATATCCTTAGACTCCTGATCCCGATACCAAACATGCTAGGTTTTTACTTACGGTTTGTGCGGCGTGGTAATTTAGTGCTTAAAAAACGATTGCGAATATATTTGAAACCGTTAGTCCGATCGAGACCAAACCAGCATAAGAAACAGGGAACCTAAGCTGGTTAACTAAACCATATTACTGAAAATGTCAAAATTTTGAAAGGAAGTGGCAAAAAAATCTAAAAGTCATTCATGGGTCATTTTTTATGATTTCATACATATAAATGTCTATAACTCCAAAAAGAAATGAGATATTTGCACCAAATTTGACACACACGTGTATGGGCTCACCCTGAGGACACATAAAAAAATTGGTGGGATTGTGCCTCTTGGTGGCGCTATAATTGAATAAAACATGAAATTTCCATTAACTACAATAGAGTATTATGATATAAAATGCTATATTATATGAATGCATTGATGTACCATTACGAAACTCAGGATGTGCCATCGGCACCGTGCTCTGAAGGTACACAATAGGTTTTGAGATAGCGTCTCATTGTGGTCAAATTTTAAAATGAAATTTTAAAAAAATGCTAATAGCTTTATATAAATGTGGCCTATTGTAATGAGACTGGTCTTAGTAGATTCCATGGGTCATGCTGAGAACATTGATGCCAATTTTGTCATAGTCAGCCAAACTTCCTGTCAGTCATTTTGATTTTCCTTAAAAACCTATTTTTTTAACTCCTCATAGACCATTGCTGCGATTTTCACTAAATTCGAATCGTATCATCTTCAGACCATGCTGACAAAAAGTTATGGATTTCGTGTTGATAGACGAAATCGTATTCATTTACCACAGCAACAAATTAGAGGCTTGATGCCAAGATGAATCTTGAGGCTGTATCTCTGCAATGCTTTCACATATTGACACCAAACTTTGCGAGTGTCATTGTCACCTCACTCTGACCATACCTCATTAATTTAATCACAGTGCCACCTATCGGTCGAAAGTGATAAACCAGTAAACCTTTATTATTGACTGTATTTGTGATTTTTCAGCTCTTTTGCCTAAAATGATCTTAATAGGTCTTTAATTGCTCACTGTTGCAGTTGGTCTGATGCTCACAGCCATGTTGGCTGGCTTCTTGTGCTGCTTTTGTGCTTGGCCCCGTAATTGCTGCTTGCAGCTATATTTGATTTTACATCACTGATGTTGAAGCAATATTGAAATTAACAAAAATAATCACTGGTAATGCTGTTGAATCAGTGTTAAAGGTGCCCTAGAATCAAAAATTGAATTTACCTTGGCATAGTTGAATAACAAGAGTTCAGTACATGGAAAAGACATACATTGAGTCTCAAACTCCAGCTTCCACCTTCTTATGTAAATCTCATTTGTTTAAAAGATCTCCAAAAAACAGGCGAATCTCAACATAACACCGACTGTTACGTAACAGTCGGGATCATTAATATGTACGCCCCCATATTTGCATATGCCAGCCCATGTTCAAGGCATTAGACAAGGGCAGCCAGTATTAACGTCTGGATCTGTGCACAGCTGAATCATCAGACTAGGTAAGCAAGCAAGAACGACAAAAAATTGTGAAAAAAAAAAACGTGAAAAATTGCAGATGGAGCAATAATAACTGACATGATCCATGATTACATGATATTTTTAGTGATATTTGTGAATTGTCTTTCTAAATGTTTCGCTACCATGTTGCTAATGTACTGTTAAATGTGGTTAAAGTTACCATCGTTTCTTACTGTATTCATGGAGAAAAGAGCCGTCGCTATTTTAATTTTTAAACACTTGCAGTCTGTATGATGCACAAACACAACTTCAGTTTTTATAAATCTCTCCAACAGTGTGTAATGTTAGCTTTAGCCATGGAGCACCATCAAACTCATTCAGAATCAAATGTAAACATCCAGATAAATACTACTCACATGAACCGACGCATGCATGCAGTATGCATGAATATCTGGTAAAGATCCATTTAAGGGTTATATTAGCTGTGTAAACTTTGTAAATGCACTGTATTGTAGTCGAGAAATGGGGGGGGGGGGTTGGGCGCTCTGAATTTGTGCATAGTTAATGATACCAAAATAGGTAGTCAAAAAAATTAATTAAAACAAATCTATGGGGTATTTTGAGCTGAAACTTCACAGACACATTCAGGGGACACCTTAGACTTATATTACATCTTGTAAAAACTGGTTCTAGGGCACCTTTAAAATATGATGTTGATTCTACATCACTGCTGTTGAAACAACACTGAAATTAACAAAAATAATCTTTGGTAATATTGTTTGATCAATGTTATAATGTGATGTTGATTCTAAATCACTTTTATTGAAACACTGAAATGTAATGACAAAATAAAACAGTGTTGCCATCTGATGAACAAAAAGTAATGTTGAAATATTAATATTTCAACTACACTTCAATGGTGCGCCAACAAATTCCTGACCATTTCAAAGTTTGGGTGTTATTTTGGAGGAGGAATGAATAATAAGCAGGCAGAACATGAGCAGTAGCTTAGCATTCACTTTTTTACTATCTAGTTTTCTCTTTCACGCAGTTCTTACATCAGAACATGTAAACACCACAGTGTCACCTAGTGGAAATGAATAGTATGGCAATGCAAACTATGTAATGGAAAGATAACACATCTTCCCTTTTCAGAAAGAATACAACTGTTTGTATATCACAACATAAATAAACAAGTCAAGAATAAACAAGTATTATGAAACAATGAAATAAAAATGTTAAAAAATTTTGTGTCTTATTCATTCAAATATTCACACAGCTATCTCAAATTCTCCATATCCCTTACATATGTAAAACATAGTCCTTGGTCCAGACAGGTTTTTGTCTAACTCCAGCAGACCTATTCACTGGACTTAGTGTTGTTCTATGTTGTACTTCAGTAAGAGTAACACTTCCACTCGATTCTGGCATTTCAGCAAGACGTGAGACTTTCTTCTGTACAACAGCTTTTGGTTGTGTGAACTTCCGATCACCCTTCGTTACCATCCAAGGTTTCTTAAGTCAAACTAGATCACCAGGTTGAAATCTTGAAGGCTTTGCATTTCTTCTGGGATCCGTGTACTGTTTAACTTTGTATTGTTTCCTTTTCACATGTTCTTGTATCATGTTTCTGACAGTTTCCTTATACAGGAAAGTCCATGACTTGTAACTTGGTTCTCATACGTCGAGCATGGAGTGACTCAGATGGCGTAAAGGCCGGAACACACCAAGCCAATGCTGACAAACTAGGGGCGACGAAAGCAGACTGTAAGGTTGGCTCACATCGGCAGCGTCTATGTCCAAAGTTGGCCTGACATACTAAACCGACGCTAGACAGCCGACGGCCAAGTAGCACGTCTGTTCTGCGCCTGCGTGAGATGAAATGCCTTTCCGAACCAGCAGGTGGCAGTAGCTGAACAGCCAATCAGAATGGTCAGATGGCCCGATGGACCGACGAGCTCTGATGCTGATTCAACATTTCGAATCGGCTGAAAAAAAGCCGACGAGGACCAACTTCAGCCAACGGTGTGGAACACACTGAGAAAACTTCGTCGGCTGATGAACAAAAACTGCCCGACGGCCCGACCGTCGGCTTGGTGCGTTCCTGGCTTAACACCTGTGGTAGCATGAGGAGTATTTCGATAGTCCATCAAGAATGTTTGAGAGAACATCTTCCGAGGCTCTCCTTCAATTGAAGCAGTTTGTAGACAGTCTTTCAGGACTCTGTTGAACCTCTTGACTTCTCCATTCGCACGTGGTAATAAACAGCAGATCTGAAATGACGGATATCTCTTTCTCTCAGAAACTCAGAAAACTCACCAGAGATAAACTGAGGTCTATTGTCTGAGACCAGCTCCTTTGGATTTCCTTCCCGAACAAAAACAGTAGTCAAGAACCCAGGTAGCCAGAAAAATAAGGCCAATTGTGGCTGAGTGTCGGTTCACTCGGCTGTGTTTTGGCAGCGACTCACCAAAAGTGAGCTAGCTCTGACCCAGTAATGGTTGCCAGATTTGGCTAGGCTTTGAAGGTGCAGATTTGGCCTGATTTGCACTAAGACACAGCACATTTAGCCACATTTGGTCCAATTACGGACCATAAGTGCTGGTCTGATTTTGGGTGAGATATGGCCACACAGACCTGGACCAGTTTAGGTTGAATGCTAGATGTGGGTCTCCTTTTTACAATGTGGTAAAAAAAATTTAAATGTAATTTCTTTTCCCTGTCAACATTTTTTATTAGTGTATTTTTTATTATTATTTTAATTCCCATTTATATGTATATAAATGGGAAGACTTACCCCCGGTTTCAGAGACAAGGCTTAAGCTAGTCCTAGACTAAAATGCATGTTTGAGCTGTTTTGAGCTGAAAGCAACTTGTACTGACATATCTTAAAATATAGCAGTGTCATTGTTTTGTCTCAAGATGTACACCATAATGTTATTTTCTAGTGTACGTTTATAAAAGCTGTTTAAATATCTCAATTGAACTAAGGCCTAATCCTTAGGCTAAGCCCTGTCTGTGAAACCGGGCCTTAATTTTCTACTAAATTCATAAACTATTCTTATTGCATTGTCTGTAGCCAGAATATGACATTCTTACTTCCACCACATAAGCATTATATTAATTGATAGTAATGATCACTATTACAATATCAGGAGCAATAATCAAAAATAATGATTTTGTGATGATATTACAGCTTCACTCTCTAATGAGTTGTTTTTTTATTTGCATTATGCATGTTTTGTGTAAACACATGTACATGAATAGCTTTAAAGTTTGTGTAAACATGCATAAATGCCATGCCAGATGCAACTTCTCTTCCCGCCTTTGCAGTGTAAAGATATCTTTTGTTGATGTTGAAAAAAACTGGATTGGTAACAATCTATAGTATTGCGATTTATCATCTTCTTCTTTTTCTTCTTCTTCTATAAATCAGTGTGAAGAAATGCAAGTACTGCCAGGGCAGCAGATGAAGAGATTGAAAAGTTCATAAAAAGACGGCTGCAGCTCGCTTCGGAACCAAAGAGGCCCAAAAGCAAACTAATTATATCTAAGGTATGTTCTAAATGTTAACATTTACCATAGTTACCATTCATGTTATCAGTCTGAGATTTCTGAGATCTATCTGACTAACCATACGTGTCTTTGTCTGTTCCTTTTTTATTCTCTTTCTGTCAATCTGTCCCTCTTTAGGGTATGCTTACTTAAGGAGGCTTGTGGAGTTCACTTTTTTTTTAATGTTTCAAATAAATTGTTATATCGCTCATATTTTTGTTGTGTCATATTTACTTGGGGAAAAGAAGGATATGTTGATGTTATATGGTAGGCATGGGGTGATTCATGGGGTAAAACAGTGCAAAGTCCAAACCCTTAATCTTTGTAAAGTTGACATATTTAGTTGACATGCATAAGAACATGTAGGCTTAACAAAGACATCGTAAAATATTTTTTTAATGATATTTTAATGACATTTTAAGGTAATTTTAAGGTTTTGTGGAAAAACAAGTCACAACAAGCTCTGTTTTTATAAAATAAAACTTGCTTAATACACATATTTTAGAAGTATTACTGAACACAGATTTTTTTTTAATTCTTTTTGAGAGTAATTGTAAGTATATTATATAATTTAGCAAACAAGACTCAGACCGGTACTGGTTAAGTGTACAATTTCTGCTGGCGTGCTTGTGGCCCATTGTCGGCTCAGTTTTTGTACCCAGTCTTGGACCAGTACCGGCTAAGTGTACCATTTTTACTTGCGTGATTGTGGCCCAATGCCACAGTGTCGCCTCAGTTTCAGTACCCAGACTTGGCCCAGTACCAGTTAAGTGTTCAATTCTTGTCAGTGTGATTGTGGCCCAATGCCTGCAGTTTTGGCAGCTGGACTCAGGACAGTGTATTTGGGCCAATTTTGGGGCGTCATTCATGCCACATCCATCCCGAGTCTGGCAACAACTAGGCCAAGTTACTTCCTCCAGATCTGGGCCATTATCGGGCCCAACCATTTTGGCTACCTGGGTTCATGCTCAATATTGCCAAAAGCGCATGTTTTCACTAGTTCAGAATTAGTATGAGATATGGTTACAAACACTCCTTTCCTTTCTTTATCTGACTTTGAATGTTTAAGGTGAATTTAAAAATGGTTAGATTTCAGTGAGAAATCGGCCAGTGAGAGGTCTTGGGAAGAGTTAAATTTTTTTGAACGTGCAGTAAATTCCCCCCACAAAAGAAATACCACTTCCAGGAGTGCATTAGCATATGAGCTGAAGAAACCTGTGCGCAGCTGAGAAACCATAAGATGGATTATAGGAAGTGTAAAAGGTAAGCGTTTATCATTCATGATTGGACTTTCCTTTTTTAAGACCGTTCAGGAGGAGGATGATGGAGGGATTTTTGAGAAGGGTCTGTGTCTCGGAAACCAAGCATCTTAGATGAAAGTGAATTCCTGATACCTGATATTAAACTGTTAATACTTTTGACTCCATGATTAGAATGGGGGTAGAAAGATTGATTATTAGCCGCTTTTTCCCTGAATATTTTCTTGTAGCTATACCGATGGGGTTAATGTGAACAACGTTAAATGGGGGTTCATGAAAGGGGCCGATATAACCTTTAGCTACTTCCATAGCTAATCCCCGACGTCTGATTTGGAGGTAGCGCTAGTTGAGATAGATACTTTAGGACACAAGGAAGACGTGTGAGAAAATGGCAGCTTTGGCAGAGAAAGACTTGTGGTATTCGTAAAACAGCGTGCCACCATATGACATAGCTAGGTCTGATATGATAGATAGGTAGGTGTCCAGTTCTTGCCTCCTTTCCGGTTGAATTTCACAAAGTAACATCTCTGAACACTCTGAACGCGATGTTAAATTCAGCCATGGTTAAACTTTTAGACAGTCTGGGATCACTTTCTTTTAATACAACAGATGTTACCATAGTCTACAACTCGTTTATCGCTAGATTAGGAGCATAATAAGATCTTAACTAAATTAATGTCATTACCTGCCAGGATTTGAGCCCTCAGCTGAGGAGTGATTGCTGCGGCTGGCAGAAAGAAAGGTACTCCAGGTGAAGCTGTTGGAACAGTGGAGCAGAGTGTTCTCTTGGGCAGGAAGTTGAGGCTCTCAGTTGTTTTGGATGTGCTGGCGAGCGTCACCTGTGGGTGAACACCCGAAGCGTATGGGATAGGAGACGGACTGGTGGTGCACTGATTCTCAAGGGCTTGTATCCTTTTGTCCATGTTAGATAAAGCATTTTGGATTGAAGACAAGGCTTTGAGGACTGGGTCGTAAGGCTGAGGCTGCGGATGCAATGCTGAGGATTTCATTTGTTTGGAGATGTTGGTTGAGGGATGGTCGACTGATGAATGCTTTCTTTTTTGAGTAGCTTTCTGTCTGGACGATCATGGAGTGGAGGCTTCAGGTGGAGGAATAGGCTCTTGTTCGTATGCAGATTTTAAGAATAGTTGAAAGAGATCTTTGTGACTGGAATGAGGTGGAATCTAGATATTTCGTTTATGTAACAGACAGGATTTTCTCGAGGGGCCAGTCGTTGATGGATGAAGATTTCACGGCTAGTCTGGTGCTTCGTCTGAGAGGTGGTTGTGCTTCTGTGGGTAGTTCGTCGAAGTCAAGGTGGACAGAATTAGTGTCTTCAGACACGTCCATGGAGAGGATTGCATGATCTTCCGACTCCGAGCAGGCCATGGTCATGCCAAGTAAGGTAAGGAATATTATTCCTATTAAATGGCTCTATCTGTTATCTCTAAAGTGCGACAGACTGAAGAGCATACGTTTGACTGGGCTTAAATACGGTTGATTAGAGTGGGTGGAGTAATTGATCAGCTGAGCGTCAGCTGATGTAGTTAGCAATCAGTGGTCTGCCTGAAGTACGCTTGAATTCCACTCACACTCCATTTCAAAGTTTAACATGACAATGACAAAGAGATGTAAAAGATCATTCTTTTAAAAAAAAAAAAAAAAAATGTGGAGAAATAGCACAACCTTTAAAAATAAAATAAGATTCAGAAGACTTATGTCATTATAACTACAGGTTAGTTCATGCGTTCATGACCTCAAGGCTAGATTACTGTAACGCTCTACTGGGTGGTTGTTCCGCTCGCCTGTTAAACAAACTACAGCTGGTCCAAAACGCAGCAGCTAGAGTTCTTACTATAACAAGAAAGTATGACCATATTAGCCCGGTTCTGTCAACACTGCATTGGCTCCCTATTAAACATTATATAGATTTTAAAATCTTGCTACTTACCTACAAAGCACTAAATGGTTTAGCTCCCCAGTACCTGAGCAAGCTCTTAATGCATTATAGTCCTTCGAATTCTAGACAGTTGATAATACCTAGAATATCAAAATCAACTGCAGGCGGTAGATCCTTTTCCTATTTAGCACCTAAACTTTGGAACAGTCTTCCTATCACTGTTCAGGAAGCAGCCACACTCTGTCAGTTTAAATCTAAACTAAAAACACATCTGTTTAAACTTGCATACACATAAACCATTATCTACTTCTATAATTCAAATCACATAAATTGTTAAGATGCATAGATTAGGTCAGCCGGGAACCGGGAACACTTCCCATCACACCTGATGTACTTGCTACATCATAAGAAGAATGCCGTCTATGCTAATATTAGTCTCTCTCTGTTTATCCCGAGGTTTGCCGCAGCCTGCCAGATCCAGGCTGTATCCAGATGAGATGAAGGACCTGCATCTAGACACGATGAAAACGCAGCCCTGAAGTGTCAACTAAACTATCACCCGCAAAGGCCTCCTTCCCTTTCCTTTCCTTATGTATAGATAAAACGTTATCAAAATTATTCCAGTTTGCATAGATCCACGGACACATCTAATTTTTCTGTATTGTGCGAACCAGACAAGTAATTTAGCAAATATCACTTTTTTAAAAAAAGCTTCTGCGCACATACAAACTCAAACACGCAAACTTATAGACTAAACACGTAAATGAACGGCAAGAATGCATTAAAGGTATTCTGTTTTCAGTAGGAAAGGTGTCATTTAAGCGGCCTCTAAAGTAATAATTAACATTTTTTACAGTGGAAGTGATTCAATCTAAAACCAACTTTAGCGCGATAATAATTTTCCTATGGTCACTGTGAAGCTGCTTTGAAACAATATGTATTGTGAAAAGCACTATATAAATGAAGATGACTTGACTTGGTCCAACGGTTCAGGTTTTAAAAATCTGTCTTACATTACATCTTTTGGGTTCTGTGAAATCTGAAAAAGAAAGCATGACGTTACTTTATGCCCGGTTCAGACTACATGATTTTATGACAATGGCGGTGGGGACGCAAGATTCGAAAGTTTAAGCTTGTGTATTGTGTCATAGTGGATGACAACCGACAGGAAGTCTAGCATGTTTAATTTTTTTTTGGTCGTCCACAACAAGTTCCGTCACATGCGTGACACTGGCCAATAGAAGCACAGAAGTGCCTTCCTACATGCTTTCAAATATGCTGAAACAAAAGAAAGACAATGGCATCGTTCCTGCTAGGTGGAATTTACAATGGAGGATATTTTTGTGGAGCTATGGCAACAATTCTCCAGGGGGGTATTCCAGAAAGCAGGTTATGTGACATACCTGGGGGTATTTAAGGGTTTAGTAAGCGTATAACCTCAACTTTCGATTATACGGGCAGCTGAGTTCTGGACCAACTGAAGTTTATGAATGAGTTTGTGAGGTAACCCAAATAGAAGAGAATTACAATTATCAATGCGTAAAGTGACTAGAGCGTGTACAAGAATGGCTGTGGAATTGGATGTGAGAAATGGACGGAGACGGCTGATGTTCCATAGGTGGAAATATGCAGACCGAGTAATATTGTTCACATGCGTTTCAAAAGACAAAGTACTATCAAGGACGACACCCAGACTCTTAACCTGGGAAGATAGAGAGATTATAGAATTATCAATGGAAAGTGAAAAGCTATTGGATTTGGACAAATTGGATTTAGTGTCAACGAGAAGAACCTTTGTTTTTATCAGTATTCAACTTGAGAAAATTGTGCGAAAACCAGGATTTAATTTCTTCTAAACAATCTGAGATAGAGGAAGACAGAAGAGTAGAATTTGGCTTGGATGATAAGTAGAGCTGGGTGTCGTCCACATAGCAGTGTGTAACGAATCGTCACTCAGGCTGGGATCCATTTGCATGCTTTTATTAAGAGAGAGTAGTCGTACAGGCAGGGTAAACAAGGGCAGACAGGAATGGCAGAGACAGGCAGTATCGTGGTCAAATAACAGGCAATGGGTCAAGACAGGCAGATATCACTCACAGAACAGAATACCAGGCAAAGGTCAAAGGCAGGCAGCAGAAGGTCGATAACGGGTAACAGCAGGATCAGCAACAGGCAGTCAGACAGAATAATAAACGCTCAGTAATGTTCACTAGGGCAAAACAAGACTTCGCGATGGACAGGTGAGTGTGTGAGTCTTTTATAGTCCAGGTTATGGGTATCAGCTGTGGCGGTAATCAGTCCAAGGCACGGGATTGTGGGAAGTGTAGTGCGTATGTGTGTGTGTGTGTCAGTATTCGGGAGAGGGCTCCCTCCGATGGCCAGAAAAGGGAACCACGGAGTTTGTCTCTGTGACACAGTGAAAACTAATGCCATATTTCCTGAAAATATAACCAAGGGGTAATAAGTAAATGATAAATAAAAGAGGGCCCAGAACAGAGCCTTGAGGAACACCAGTGGTAACAGATGAAGTTCTTGAACTGAAGTTCTTAAGCTGGACAAATTGAGTGCGTCCGGAAAGATAAGATCTGAACCAGGTGAGAGGAACACCAGTGATAACTATAGAGAGTAATCTATCTAAAAAGAACTTGATGGGAAATAGTATCAAAGGCCGCACTTAAATCAAGTAAGATAAGTATGGTTAAGAGTCCAGAATCAGCTGCCATCAGCAGATCATTAACGACTTTTACCATGGCAGTCTCTGTACTATGCAATGGCCGAAAACCAGACTGGAATTTTTCAAACAAGCTATTTTTTAAGAGGTGAGCATGGACCTGAGATGCAACACCTTTTCCAAGATTTTGGAAAGAAAAGGTAGATTGGAAATTGGGCGAAAGTTGGAAAAGTTATTAGGATCAGCACCCGGTTTCTTGAGTCTTGGAGTTATAACAGCAACTTTAAAAGATGAAGGAACAACCCCAGAAGTTAGAGAAGAATGTATAATATCGGTTACTATACCAGATAAAGTGGATAAGCAGGCTTTAACCAAGTGAGTAGGGAGTGGATCTAACTACTTCATCAACAGTCGGAAGTTCAAAACTATAAAATGAAGAAAGAAATGTGTCATGGTAAAACAGAAACGACAGATCAAATGCCATCTTATTTTGAGGAGTCAATTGTTGATGGATATTGTCGATTTTAGTTATAAAAAAGGTCATAATTTGTTACACAAATCACTAGAGTATAGGTGGGAAGGAAAGGTATCAGGAGGCCGTAAGATGTTATTTACTGTGGTAAACAAAGATCTAGTGTTCCCCTTCATCTGACCTAATTATAGTAGAATAGTAATCAGATTTAGCAGTCAAAAGAGCATTCTTGTAAGAGAGCATGTGATCTGCATACATATCTTTATGAACAGTAAGTCCAGTTTTAATGCATAGACGTTCCAAATGACGTCCCTTAGTTTTAAGCTGCTTCAGTTCAGGTGTAAACCAAGGTGCAGAATGAGAAAAATATACAGTCCGAGTTTTTAGAGGTGCAAGCGTATCAAACACACTATGCAGTCCCTCATTATAATAGGAAACCAGGTCGTCCGGAGTAGAAAAGACATCTCCCATGAAGACACCAGAGCAGCAAATAAGGTCAAGAATGTGACCTTTACAGTGGGTTGGAATATCAACAAATTGTTGTATTCCAAAACTATCAAGACATGATATAAAATCTCTGGTGAGAATGTTATTGTTACAGTAGACGGAGGACAGACACAGGTATAACTTTTCACAGTCTTTATTTTGACCACAGGAGAGCAAGGAGAATGAAACAGGTGAGATAACTGGAAGTAGTTTGACTTGAACGGGTAATACTTGGAATAGTTACTGTCCTTATCTTTGCAGGGAGTTGATCGCTGGAGACTGGAGATCGCTGGAGTACTTGGAAGCAGACGGGAACACACTCACGAGGCAGACGAGGAACACAATGGGAATCGACACAATGGAGACAGGTAGGTATTCGAAGAGGAGTCCTTGAGGTAAGCATAAACTTGTAAGGGTATGCAAACGAGACCGGACGTGGAGTGCTGTGAGTGTGAGTGTTTTATAGTGCGGCTGATGAGGAGAGTGATGAGGTGCAGGTGGCGGTGATCAGTATTCTGGAGATGGTGCGCGCTGTGATTGGGTGACGTTGGAACCTGACGTGTCTGTGACAGTTATTAGCATTATCCATGTGTATATTAAAATCACCCAATATAATAACGTACAGAAAAATCATTTTAAAAATTTGTATTGCTCCTAGGTAGACGATAAACAGTAGCTACAACAGTAGGAACAGGCATGTTAATTTGTATAACAGTGGATTCAAATGATTCATACAGAGGCACAGTTATGGGAGAGACTTTCCACTTCTCGTTATAAAGTATCGCAAGCCCTCCTCCTCGGTCAGAGGCATGGGTTGACAGGTGTAAACAAAGCCGGAAGGAACAGTTTGATTAAGCTGCAAGAAATCATGAGGTTGGTGCCATGTTTCAGTCAAACAGAGGAAATCAAACTTATTATCATTCAGGAGATCATAAATAAGAGGTCCTTTGTTTGTTAACAAGCGAATGTTGAATAAACCAAAAGTTAGATCGTTCAGACCGGATTTGGTACTAGTTGTCCTGGCTATGTTGGCTAACACACTATGGTCAACAGTCCGTCTTGATTTCTTTGATGAATGCAAGGTGGATGACCAAAATGATCATACTGGACCTGCGTTATCATCGATATAATTCCGTTGTGACCCGCAATGGATGTACTTCTGCCGAGGATAGTATATAATATCCTGGTGAGATTGAAGGGTCAGCGGTGGTTGGGTGACACAAAATCGCAATGAGAAAAGTTCCGCCGCAGTATATTGAAGTATCGATGTCACCGGATGGTAGATGAAATAAAGTATAATCCACACGAGAAGTCGGCTGGTCCACGTTGTTGCAAACAAACTCCGGGATAGCTCCTTGAGAAGGGAGCGACGCCAGAGGCCGTGATCAAGAGTGTCAGACCAGTCAGATACAAGTTTAGAAGTTACTGAATAGTTGATGTTTTCTATTTGGGTAAAACGGTCTTTAGGTCCTTTTAGTTAAAACGACCAGGAATGTCGACAGTAATCAAACAACAAAAATAAAACAGATGAAGCCGTCAGAGAGCAGCGGCAACCCATACATCAACTATCGGTTTAACTACGTTAGCCAGAACCAAATCAAATCCACAATCCACACAATCCACAGAAGGGAAGGCTACTCACCGTGCCAGATGTCAAGAAGGATGAGGATAGGAATGGAGAGGGCTCGTAGCCGATCAGTGTGACAGGATCGCAAAAATACCAGGTCAGTTGTCCAAAACTTTAAAGGATTAGTCCACTTTTAAATAAACTTTTCCTGATAATTTACTCACCCCCATGTTATTCAAGATGTTCATGTCTTTCTTTTATCAGTCGAAAAGAAATTAAGGTTTTTGAGGAAAACATTCCAGGATTATTCTCCATATAGTGGATTTCAACGGCTACCAACAGGTTGAAGGTTCAAATTGCAGTTTCAGTGCAGCTTCAAAGGGCTTTAAACGATACCAGGCGAGGAATAAGGGTCTTATCTAGCGAAACGATCGGTCATTTAAAAAAAAAAAATACAACCGTTTATGCTTTATAAACACAAAATATCGCCTTGAACGTACTTCCCGTTTCCGCATTCTTCAAAACGCTTACGCTGAATGTTCTACGCCTTTCCTATTCTTTACGGAATGAACGCGGTTCGTTTTTTCTGTAAATGTATGTTCGTAAATTCTTGTTTCTTTATTCCAAGTTCCCACTGACCGCTGTAACTATTCCTATTTTTGGTCTGAAACAGCAAATCCAAGAGCTCAGCAGAAAGCATGCTGAAGCTATGGCAGCTATTGCCAACCTAAGTAGAGAGCCAACTAGATCTTACATATATGTGCCAAGGGAATGCCACATTCAGTCTTTCAGTGGTGATTTTAGCAAATATGGTAGAAATGTGGATGAATTCACTGAAGAAGTGGAAAGGGTATTGCTTGTAAGAAACCAGACTCCCGAAGACCAAACTGACTTTGTTCTTTCCCTGTTGAAAGGTCCCGCTTTGGAAGAGGTTAGGTAAGGGGGGGGATCAACCTCAGCGAAGAGAAGACATATTTTTCTACCTTATCAAACCTTTCTACTTTATCAAAGAATTTGCTGATTTCTATCAGAGTTAGTACTGGCTGCGGATAAAGTCCTTGTTGTTGGTGATTTTAATATCCATGTAGATAATAATAAAGACGCATTTGGATTGGCATTTGCAGACATTTTAAACTCTATTGGAGTTAGACAACAGGTGTCAGGACCCACTCATTGTCGTAATCATACCTTAGATCTAATACTGTCGCATGGAATTGATATTGATGCTGTTGAAATTCTACAGCGAGCGATGATATCAGATCATTATTTAGTCTCGTGTATAATACAATTAGCCAAGGCTACAAAACCACCACCCAGCCATAAATATTGTAGAACCATCACGTCTACCACTAAAGATTGCTTTATAAATAATCTCCCCGAGCAGTTTCATCGCCTTAATATACCTGACAACTTAGAAGAACTCGATGCTGCAACAGAAACTATTGGCTCTCTCTTTTCCAGCACATTAGATGCAGTCGCTCCTTTACGTCTAAAAAAGATTAAGGAAACTAATCCAACGCCGTGGTATGATGAGCACACTCGGGCTCTAAAACGAGCTGTTAGAAAAGCTGAACGTAGTTGGAAGAAAACAAAACTAGAAGTTTTTCGCCTTTCGTGGAAAGAAAAAATGATTGAGTACAGAACGGCTATAAGAAATGCTAGATCTACTTATTTTTCAAATCTTAATAGAAAACAAACATAATCCTAGGTATTTATTTGACACAGTGGCTAAATTAACTAGAAACAGAGATTCAACTGCTGACGTTTCCATAGAGCACAGCAGTAATGACTTTATGAACTTCTTTACTTGCAAGATTGATAATATTAGAGAGAAAATTATAAACATGCAACCGTCTACAGTTCGCTTCAGACAGTGCACTGTAGTGTCCCTGAGGTAAAACTAGAATCATTCGCCGCTATAGGAGAGGAAGAATTATCTAAACTTATCAAATCATCAAAATCAACGACATGTATGTTAGACCCAATGCCGACTAAGCTACTGAAAGAAATGCTTCCAGAGGTCGTAGGTCCACTCTTGATATAATTAATTCATCCTTAACACTAGGATACGTGCCAAAAACCTTTAAGCAGGCTATTATTAAACCTCTTATTAAAAACCTCAACTAGATCCGAGAGATTTAGTAAATTACAGGCCAATCTCGAATCTACCTTTTCTGTCAAAGATACTAGAAAAGGCAGTTTCAACACAACTGTGCTCCTTTTTAGAAAGAAATGGAATCTGTGAGGATTTCCAGTCAGGATTTAGACCATACCATAGTACTGAGACTGCACTCGTTAGAGTTACAAACGATCTACTCTATCATCCGATCGTGGCTGTATTTCTCTATTAGTGTTATTAGATCTCAGTGCTGCTTTTGACACTATCGATCACAACATTCTTTTAAAAAGACTTGAAAACTATATTGGTATTAGTGGAATTGCTTTGGCATGGTTCAAATCGTACTTATCTGACCATTATCAGTCTGTAGTAGTTAATGAAGAGATGTCGTATCGATCACAGGTTCAATATGGAGTACCACAAGGCTCAGTACTAGGACCGTTGCTTTTCACTCTATACATGCTGCCCTTAGGAGAGATAATTAGGAAGCATGGTGTTAGTTTTCACTGCTACGCTGACGATACTCAACTCTATATTTCCTCGCGCCCTGACGAAACTACAAATTCACAAAACTAACAGAATGCATAGCTGACATTAAAAACTGGATGACAAGAAATTTCTTATTATTAAATCAGAAAAAAACTGATATCCTAATCTTTGGACCAAAAACTTCCTCACGAAAAAACCTTGAATACTCTCTAACACTTGACGGGTGCTCCATTAAACCTTCGTCCTCAGTTAGGAACCTGGGTGTGCTCTTTGATACCAATCTTTCATTTGAAAGTCATGTTTCTAGTATCTGTAAAACCGCCTTCTTCCATCTAAAAAATATATCTAAATTACGACATGCTCTCAATGACAAATGCGGAACAGTTGGTTCATGCATTCATGACCTCAAGACTAGATTATTGTAACGCTCTACTGGGTGGTTGTTCTGCTCGGCTTTTAAACAGACTACAGTTGGTCCAAATGCGGCAGCTAGAGTTCTTACTAGAACCAGAAAGTATGACCATATTAGCCCAGTTCTGTCAACATTACATTGGCTCCCTAAAACATCGTATAGATTTTAAAATCTTGCTACTTACTTATAAAGCTCTAAATGGTTTAGCTCCCCAGTACCTAAGTGAGCTCTTAATGCATTATAGTCCTTCACGTTTATTGCGATCGCAGAATTCAGGCCAGTTGATAATACCCAGAATATCAAAATCAACTGAAGGCGGTAGATCCTTTTCCTATTTAGCACCTAAACTCTGGAACAATCTTCCTAGCATTGTTCGGGAAGCAGACACACTCTGTCAGTTTAAATCTAGACTAAAAACACATCTCTTTGCTCTTGCATACACATAACACATTATCAATACATTAACATTTTTCAAATCGTTAAAGGATTGTTACGCTGCAATAATTAGGTCGGCCGGAACCGAGAACATTTCCTATAACACTAGATATACCTGTACATCAGAATAAGAATGGCATCTACGCTAATATCTGTCTCTCTGCTTATCCTGAGGTTTGCCGGGTGCTGGATCCAGGCTGTATCCAGATCAGATGGAGAACCTGTGTCTGGACCTGACTACAACGTAGCCCAGGAGACAATGGGCCTACAGATCCAGTTCTGGCTGCATCTATAATTCAGATTTTAATCCCCGTATCCGCTTACATATATTTTATATAATCTATTTTAATCTCTATAATAAAAATGTATAATTCGGATTTTGATCTCCATATCCATTTTCATATAAATATATATCTTCCAAGGGGTTTTTTCCCTCCTAGGACTTTTTTCCCAGTGTTAGCACGCTGGGTTTTTCTCCTAGGGGGTTTTTTCCACCCCTGGGAGTCAGCCGACATTGGCTTAATGTAGCACCATCTTGTATATGTTACTTATTACCACGCTTGTTTGTACAGCTTATTTTTAACCACTTCCCTTTTTTCTGTGCTTCTAATATGTAAAGCTGCTTTGAAACAATTACCAATTGTAAAAGCGCTATATAAATAAATTTGACTTGACTTGACTTAGGGAGGCCTTTAGGAAAAGCGTAGACTTTTTAGACTTTGCAGACTTTCTATTCTTGCAAACAGTTAGAAGGTGAAGACCTTTGTGCATACTCTCATGCCTTGTCGCAAATATTGAACTCTCTCTTGAAGCAGTCACTCGATGCTGTTGCAAATGTGAATGAGAGATGCCGCGCTCCGAAGGGAACTTCGTAAATTGGTGAGGGACAAGCCACAGTCAACTTTGATTGAAGTAAGAGATGAAGATTTAATGTGGTCTCTTGAAGATCTCAAGCTGCGTGCTAGTAAAGTAGCTCTTAACCCTCTGGGGTCAGAGGATTTTTGGAGCCCTGAGAAGTTTTGACATTTGTGCTTTTTTCAGTTGTTCATAAACATATTAATGACAAAAGTGTCATTACACTGTATTCAGCACAAACTAGGCTACAATAATATGTGAGGAACATGTATGTACATGCTTGTGTTTTTGAAGGAATAACGTTTATGCATGGTTATTGAAAAAACAAAAAAACTTAAGTCACTGAAATAAGGCCAAAAAAAATATATTAAATCTGTGTTCACACAACTTCTGGGTATTGGAGGTTGTAGGTTGGGTAAAACGGTCCTCAGGTCCTTTTAGTTAAAACGACCAGGAATGTCGACAGTAATCAAACAACAAAAATAAAACAGATGAAGCCGTCAGAGAGCAGCGGCAACCCATACATCAACTATCGGTTTAACTACGTTAGCCAGAACCAAATCAAATCCACAATCCACACAATCCACAGAAGGGAAGGCTACTCACTGTGCCAGATGTCAAGAAGGATGAGGATAGGAATGGAGAGGGCTCATAGCCGATCAGTGTGACAGGATCGCAAAAATACCAGGTCAGTTGTCCAAAACTTTAAAGGATTAGTCCACTTTTAAATAAACTTTTCCTGATAATTTACTCACCCCCATGTTATTCAAGATGTTCATGTCTTTCTTTTATCAGTCGAAAAGAAATTAAGGTTTTTGAGGAAAACATTCCAGGATTATTCTCCATATAGTGGATTTCAACGGCTACCAACAGGTTGAAGGTTCAAATTGCAGTTTCAGTGCAGCTTCAAAGGGCTTTAAACGATACCAGGCGAGGAATAAGGGTCTTATCTAGCGAAACGATCGGTCATTTAAAAAAAAAAAAATACAACCGTTTATGCTTTATAAACACAAAATATCGCCTTGAACGTACTTCCCGTTTCCGCATTCTTCAAAACGCTTACGCTGAATGTTCTACGCCTTTCCTATTCTATTTACGGAATGAACGCGGTTCGTTTTTTTCTGTAAATGTATGTTCGTAAATTCTTGTTTCTTTATTCCAAGTTCCCACTGACCGCTGTAACTATTCCTATTTTTGGTCTGAAACAGCAAATCCAAGAGCTCAGCAGAAGCATGCTGAAGCTATGGCAGCTATTGCCAACCTAAGTAGAGAGCCAACTAGATCTTACATATATGTGCCAAGGGAATGCCACATTCAGTCTTTCAGTGGTGATTTTAGCAAATATGGTAGAATGTGGATGAATTCACTGAAGAAGTGGAAAGGGTATTGCTTGTAAGAAACCAGACTCCCGAAGACCAAACTGACTTTGTTCTTTCCCTGTTGAAAGGTGCCGCTTTGGAAGAGGTTAGGTTAAGGAGGGGGGATCAACCTCAGCGAAGAGAAGACATATTTTTCTACCTTAGGGAGGCCTTTAGGGAAAAGCGTAGACTTTTTAGACTTTGCAGACTTTCTATTCTTGCAAACAGTTAGAAGGTGAAGACCTTTGTGCATACTCTCATGCCTTGTCGCAAATATTGAACTCTCTCTTGAAGCAGTCACTCGATGCTGTTGCAAATGTGAATGAGAGATGCCGCGCTCCGAAGGGAACTTCGTAAATTGGTGAGGGACAAGCCACAGTCAACTTTGATTGAAGTAAGAGATGAAGATTTAATGTGGTCTCTTGAAGATCTCAAGCTGCGTGCTAGTAAAGTAGCTCTTAACCCTCTGGGGTCAGAGGATTTTTGGAGCCCTGAAAAGTTTTGACATTTGTGCTTTTTTCAGTTGTTCATAAACATATTAATGACAAAAGTGTCATTACACTGTATTCAGCACAAACTAGGCTACAATAATATGTGAGGAACATGTATGTACATGCTTGTGTTTTTGAAGGAATAACGTTTATGCATGGTTATTGAAAAAACAAAAAAACTTAAGTCACTGAAATAAGGCCAAAAAAATATATTAAATCTGTGTTCACACAACTTCTGGGTATTGGAGGTTGTAGACTAGAGTTTTTGCTTCAAAATGATGTAAAAAATTATCCTGCCTACTCGTTCATATAAAACAATAGAGAGATTTAAATTTTCTAAGACATTTTTTGTCAAGAAACACAGTATGCGTGGAGGCATGAATCATCATGAATAATGCTGTGATTCACACCGAGAAGACAAAAGATTTGCATAATTACCTCTAATGACCTGCATATTAATGAGCTCTTTCAGTTAGGTAGGCTGTGAAAAAACACTCTGTGATCATGCTGATAACAGGATTAATGTCCACTCGACAAAAAAACAAAAACAAAAAAAACAAACAAACATGATTTTTGTGATCTCATGCATGTGATCTCATATTATTGCACATCATGTGAAGAAAATGTTGTATAGGCCTATGTTAAATTACAGTACCAGTCAAAAGATTGGACACATTTTTTAAAAGAAGTCCTAAGTCTCTAACCAAATAATGGTTTTCTATTTTAATATACTTTAAAATATAATGTATTTCTGTGATGCAAAGCGTCTGAACATTCCAACCTCTATGGCATTTCATGTAGGCTAATATATTTGTTATATTATATAGCCTAAATGTTAATGTGCACTTGACAAACTATACATCATTAAAAAGATCTAAGACTCAAACTTCACATTTTTACAAATCTTTTATTGACCGTGATTTCTTAATATGCTTAAAAGCATGCACATTTGGAGAAATATTGATGGATTCTCATATGTTTATGCTCTCTCTTTCTCTTTGAAATAGTTTTCTGTGAGTTCTCATTAAACATTCTCTACACTATACTATGCTGTGTTCGGTGCCTGGAAGTCCTTGAATTTGATGTTGTGTGGTAACCTTACCTATCATTAGCCTCATAGCATAATTGCCCAAAAATAATTTGGCCAAAAAATGACTTAGGTAGGGCCCTATAATTTCCGCGATCACGGAATCCATTCATAAAAACGGAATTTACTATATAACGCGGAATGTCATGGAATTTGTCGAATTTTTGATGGATGAATTAAAAGCAGGTCAGTACACTTCAATTAAATCGCGATATAGACTAGTGACTGAATATTAAACCGCAAAAAGACTATTTAAACATGAATCCTGCATGCCTGTGCCTCTGAAATTAATGATGCGGAAGCGCAGTTTCATTTACCTCACACCGCCTCACACACAATCGCGCAGGCGCATGCACGCTGAAGCACA
The DNA here is from genome assembly GCA_028476615.1 of Culter alburnus. Taxonomy (NCBI): domain Eukaryota; kingdom Metazoa; phylum Chordata; class Actinopteri; order Cypriniformes; family Xenocyprididae; genus Culter; species Culter alburnus. The sequence continues at coordinate 36,318 of JAOTNS010001046.1, read as the reverse complement.
CGCGACACTCGCTGTGTTTTCGTCCTCTGACGCCTCACTATATGAACGCACAAATTCATCTCCAGAGCTACTCTGGAAGTCACTTCATCAGCATTTAACCGCTTCGTTTGAGAAAACTACCATCATAAACACAGAGAAACTCAAAGCGCTAGGCAAACCGTCAAAATAAAAGTTTGTTTTAACTTGACAGAAACATATTACTGTTGTACAGTAGAATTGATAAATTAATTTAACAATAAATTATTAAAATATATTTTTAAACAATAATCTGTGTTTCTTCCATGTTTTAATTTTAACAGTAAAGCTCATTGCAGTGCAGCACATTGTTTGACAAAAAAAGTTTAATTTCATGATTAAAAGATAAATTAAATGGTATGTGTTCATTTGATTGCCAGAAAAATTTAAATACACAACAGAGCTTCTGAAAAAAAAATCATAAAAATATATTTTTTAATTAGTAAATATTGTTGTTTTTAAGAATTCAATTAATTAGACATGCTTTTTGATTATTAAAATGGAATTAAACCATTAAAATGGAATCCAGAAAACAGAATTTGGTAAATAAAAGTTGAGGGGAAAGAATGAAAAACATTTATCATAGGGCCCTAAAATTTTTATTTTTTTGTTAAACTTTTATTAAATTGTTGGTAAATTGGACAAGATTCATTATTTCAATTAATTAGACATGCTTTTTGATTACTAAAATTTAATTTAACCATTAAAATGGAGTCAAAAAATAATAAAACGGAATCCAGAAAAATTAAAACGGAAAGAATTTGGGAAAAAATAAACTAAAACGGATTTTATAGGGCCCTACTTAGGCAATTAGCTATGAGGCTAACGCTATGTTTTCTGCTTGCTTGTCAAAAAACAGTTTGATATCATCCATTACAGGCCTTTTAAAGCATTTTGAAATTAATAGCAAAAATGACACTTCCCTAATTCATCTAACAATATTAATGAAGTCAGTTTACATATGATAATAACAATGTAAATTAAGAGATAATTTCCTGAAAGTTTTCATAATGACTAGATGATTAATTTCATATTTCTGTTAACACAGGAGAATTTGGACATGGCCACAAAGTGATAGTTGGTGGCCCCACATCAACACCACCTGGACAGACGAAGACTGGCTGAAAAACTTCCGAATGCGGAGAGGCAGCTTCAGACTCCTTTGTGACATTCTCCGGCCCTGGCTTACCCGACAAAACACTAAATATAGACAGGCAGTGCCTGTAGAGGCTCGAGTTGCAATTTGTGTTTGGAGATTAGCCACAAACCTGGAGTACAGGTCTATCTCACAACTGTTTGGTGTTGGGTTATCAACATGTTGCACTATCACCCAGGAGGTTGTGACTGCCATAAATGTGGTAATGAAGCCTCTGTATATCAAGCATCCCTCAGCAGCAGAGTTCAGGCAGATAATACAGGGATTTTGAGACAAATGGAGATTCCCTCAGGTGGCAGGTGTGATTGATGGAACCCATATTAAGATCAGAGCTCCACCTGACAACTCATCTTGTTATTACAATCGGAAGGGAGACTATTCCATCATTCTGCAAGGTGTGGTGGACCATAGGATGAGATTTTGGGATATTAATATTGGGCGACCAGGCAAGATACATGATGCCTGTGTTTTCTCCCTATCATCATTGTATGAGCGTGGAAGTGCAGGCACTCTTTTACCCAATTGGACTGAAGCGTTTGAGGGGGTCGATGTACCTCTTTTTCTTTTGGGTGATTCGGCTTACCCTCTACTAACTTGGCTAATGAAACCTTACCCATAAGGAGGAGCAGTAACACCACAGCAGCTCAACTTCAACCACAGATTAAGCCAAGCCCGTATGAAAGTTGAGCGTGCCTTTAGGTGCCTCAAAGGACGCTGGCGTTGCCTTCTTAAAGAAAATGAGGCCCACATAACTTTTGTAAGCCGCATTGTGTCTGCTTGCTGTATGCTGCATAATTTCTGCGAGGTACAGAAGGAGGAATTTCTGGAGGAAGAAAAAGTTGCAGAGGAAGAAAGAGTTGCAGAGGAAGAGGGACCTGTACATGATCAGGGGCACGCACAGCAGCAACACATTAGAAATGCACTGTGTAGCTACTTTGCTACAATATGAATGCCCAAAGCCTGCAAATACTGTTCAGTATGTATTAAGAAAAAAAAAAATGCTGTTATTTCTCGATGAGTTCATCTGTTAGCATTTATATGTTCATATGCTAGTATAAGGAACCACCATATACTAAACTTATTTTGTCTGATTTAAAATGGATGGAATGGAAACACTTTTGCTTTAAAATGTTTTATTTTCTGTTTAATTTGTAACAAATGTAAAGTTGACACATCTGAACATCTTTTTCTCCATTTTGAAAGTAAAATGCCAGTATTTCAGTGCGTAAGTGGTGGTCTTAGGGAGCTTTGCCTCCAGCTAGTCCTTCAACTGCCTGCTAACAGTTGCTGCTACACGTAAACAATCACAGTTCTTATAAAAAATATAAAAAAAAAAATAGAACATTCTTAACACCAAACTTGCCTGTTTAACTTCAGACAAATGTAACGTTTCCATAAATGTTGGCTACAAAAACATTATGATTGGAAAATAAACATGTTTTACAGTTAAACATTTAAGCCATTTATTAAAAATGGCTGTGTGTTGTGCCAAAAAAAAACGGTCCTCTTTTTACTTTATATTATATATCCTTGCGTATTCCAAAAGTAAAAAAAAAAAAAAATACTAGTAATGAAAATGAGGTAGCATATTTCTGGGAAATGTAAACACACACAGGGTAGTCATTTCTGCTGAAGTATATTCTTCAGAACAATAAACAGAACAATTCAAAGAGCAAAATGACTGTGCACATTAAAGGCCTACACAAACAAAGCCTTTCCTAGATTGCAAAAACAAAAAAACAAAAACTACATGTTGTAGTAGTGTGTACTATTAATGTCATGTATAATGAAGTGCTAGGTTCATCTTGGGTGGATGGAGATTCTGATTGCCGGTGGTGATGTGGATTATTCATTGGCAGCAGGGCAGTTGGCTGAAACAGGTGGGGCAAGGACCAAGCACTAGGGATTGATGTTGGTGGGGGTGTCATGGTCCAGGCTGGCATTGTTGAGGAATGAGGTGGAGGCTGACCAGGATTCAGCGCACTTGCTAGAGTGCCCATTAGTTGCAGAAACATCTGGTTAGTGGCCTGTTGCTGTGCCTGCATCACCTGGAATCGTCTCTCCTCAGCCTCCTGTTGTGCCTTCAATATTCTCTCAAAACAGGCAGCCTCTTGAGCCACCTGGCTCTGTTCAGCTCTATGCAATTCTGTCAGCATCATTCTGTTGTCCATCATGTATGCCTGAATGTCAACATCAGTTTTGCAAGACTTTATCTTTCTTTTTCGAGCTTTGGCTCCAGGAATGGGCAGTCTCCCTCTTATGATGGCTTCTTCATTGACACTGCTCTCTGTACTTGGATCTTCAGACACTCCTGCATCAGCAACAGTGTTTGTGACATCTGCATCAGAGGATATGTTGCTTGAATCTCCCACTGATTATTGAAAAATACAATTTCTTTATGTTACTTATGTCATTTTAATGCAGATAAAAAAATATATATTTTAATGCATATTGCAATGTAAACAATGCAGTGTGTGTGAAACAAAGAAAAAAAAAAAAAAAAATAGATGCTTCTGGTTAATGTGAAGTAACATAACTTGCTGTCATATTAGGCATGGCAAAGTATAATCTATACCTAAGGTTACACCATAACTTCTGTAATAAGTGCTTTGTATTGGTAACATTAAGTGCAAAAATAAAATGAAACTCACCGTCAATATCGGTATCAGATGCGGTAGCTTAGTCAACTGTGCATCAGTAACATCACTGGAAGCGGACGATGTTGAACTTTCATGGGACTCGACAACATCCACTGGATCGACGTCCGGTTTTGTCCCGAGTATATTATCGAGGTCATCATACCAGGGGAACTTGTCTTTCTCCTTACCCGAGCTGCCTGTTTTATTAAGTGGCGGAGCTTCTTTACCTTAACCCGGCACTGTTCCACGGATCTATCAAACCCCCATTCCCTGAGTTGTTTGCTGAACAATGAGAAGATCGCGCTGTTCTTGTGAGTTTTCGAAAGTTGGGACCTAATATGGTCATCAGACCAAATTTCTATGAGGCTCCGCACCTCCTCACTACTCCAAGTTTGTCCGCGAGCTGCCATGCTAAAGTGCAAACTGTCAACAAACACTTCCTCATCCCATAATGCACAGCGCAGCTGACTACGGCAGCTGGTTTAGTCCAAAAATGATCAGTACTTTTTGCAGTTGGGTCTGTTCGAGGTCGGATCACGTTCTCACCACAAACGAACCGCTCCAGAGTTCGTTTGAAAGCATACCGAGACCACCTCTTCAAGCAGGTCTCGGTACGCTTGTTTGGTCCGCCTTTGGTGTGCACCCGAGTGCGATTGCTGCTTTCACACCTGCCCAAACGAACTGCACCAAAGGGGGAAACGAACTCTGGTACGATTCAACCGAACTAAATGAGGCAGGTGTGAAAGCACCCTAAGCCTGAATCTGTGAATCGTACTAAATCTAAAATGCAGCCTAGGTTTACTGATGACAGCCAGCCTATCTGCTTTAAGTGTAATGGGGTGGGGCACATAGCCAAAAACTGTGTGAGAAGAAACAAACAGTCAATGAGGATGCATCATCGGCCATGCCACAGGGAAATGCACACCCTCAGTCGCTGTAAGCCAGGCGATGCGATGGCAATCTGCTGGCTCGACTCCCAAGGACTCAGATCATGACTGACTACTCCAACATGCTGTGGGGAGGTGTCCTGTAGTTGACTTGAAAATCGGGGGAGTGAATGTTTTGTGCTTATTTGAAACAGGAAGCCAAGTCATTACAATTACAGAACATTTCTTTAAAGAGCACTTAGCAGGTGAAGTAGACGAAATGCTTTCCACATCTGGTTGGCTCAAAATTACTGCCACCAATGGATTAGACATCCCGTACCTTGGTTATCTTGAGCTTACAGTTGAAACCATGGGTATCACTCTGCCAGAGTGTGGTTTTCTAGTAGTCCGGCATGCACAAATCTCTTCAGCCATGCCAGCTTTCATCGGCATGAATATCATAAGCAGATGCAGACAGTTAGTTCATGCTGAGTTCGATACCACCTTAGGAGGTGAGCTGCAGTCTGACTGGAGACAGGTTTTCCAGCAAATTCAAAGTGTCAGTCGACTTGAGAAACGGTTTGTTGCACGGGTAGCTGGAAAAGAAACAGTGTACGTACCTGCTTCATCAATTGCAACTCTAATGGTCAGGGGAATAAAAAGTTAATTACCTGAGAGTTCAAAACTGTTGTTGGAGCTAGGAAATTCACCTTTACCTGGGGGCTTGATCATGGTACCATCCCTTGTGTCCACTGTAAAACCATTGTTTCCGGAGCAAGTTGTGAATCTCTCCACAGAGGATGTATGGTTGCAGCCCCGCACCCAGCTGGGTACTCTCTGTCCTGTTGAATCCTTAAGTCCAATGGAGGGTTGTGAAGTGAAATTCCAAAGAATCGCAGCTGGAGTGGAAGAGATAACTAAACACAGAAGAGAGACAGGTATTGGCGAATACCTTTACCAACTTTCTTAACAAGCTACAGTTAGGTGGTACCGCTGAGCAACAGGCTGAGCTTAAAGCTTTGCTATTGAGGTATGTGGATGCATTTGCGCTGGACGATGAAGAACTTGGGTTTTCTGATAAAGTACAGCATGAGATCAATCTGGTAGATGACGTTCCAGTTTCTCAGCCCTATCGGCGCATTCCACCGACCCAGTATGGTGAAGCCAGGGAACATATCACCAAGCTTATTAAGAAGGGGATTATCAAACTTAGTGTTGCACGCTAGGAATGTGTTATAATTTATTTTATTTTTTTTTAAATCGGATGTGAATTTTAGTTTTGAAAGGGGACTATGTCAAAATTATATTCTAATTATATTGTGTTAATTATGCACATAAATAAGTTATGCTGACTGGTTTTGCTACCGATACGTCGGAGGTGAGCAGAAGAGTGACGTCATCAGCCTGAGTCCTCGAGCAGAAAAAAAAGAGAGAGAGCGAACGTGCACTGTTAATTGTGTGTGTAGGCTATGTATAGAGAAATCCTTGCGTGTAAATAGGAACTCCAACATTGAATTGAGAAGAATAAAGTTGTAAAAAGGAGAAGACGGAGTCTTGTCTTTCCAGGGGTGCAACATTAGCAATAGTGCTTATGCATCACCCATAGTACTTGTAAGGAAGACGGATGGTAGTCTTAGACTATGTGTCGACAGAAAATTGAACTCCAAGACAAAACGAGATGCCTTTCCTTTACCCCGCATTGATGAGAGTTTTGATGCATTACAAGGTGCAAAGTTCATCTCAACCATTGATTTGGCTAGCAGGTATCATCAGGTGGCTATGCGTGAACAAGACCAGCTGAAGACAGCATTCACTACCCCGTTTGGTATATTCGAATACTCTCGTATGCCTTTCGGAGTCTGTAATAGAACATCTACATTCCAGCAATCTACTATGGGAGATTTGATCTTCCAGATCATGCTGGTTTATCTGGATGATATCCTTGTATATTCATCTACTTTCCATGAACATCTCCAGAGACTAGATGTCGTTTTTAGTAGATTGAAGGAAATGGGGCTCAAGGTGAAGCTTGAAAAATGCCATTTTCTCCAGGAAGAGGTAAAGTTCTTGGGTCATCAAATTTCAGCTCGAGGCATTGGTACTGACCCTGGGAAAGTTGAGGCGGTGATCATTTGGAAAACTCCTGGCACAGTAAAGGAGTTAAGATCATTCCTAGGCTTCTGTAGTTATTACAGAAAATTTATAGAAGGTTTTTCCAAAATCGCAGGCCCTCTTCATGACTTGGTGAACTTGTGCCTGAAACAACACGGAATTGTGAGGAAGTCTGAGTTTTTTCACTTTGGTCAGCCGAGTGTCAGGCAGCCTTTGAGTTATTAAAAAAGAAGCTTATATCTGCTCCTATATTAGGCTATGCAGAGTTTTCTCTTCCATTTATAGTGGAGATGGATGCTAGTAGTGAAGGTCTAGGTGCAGTCCTTTACCAGCAACAAGGTGACTGTAAGAGAGTGATCGCCTACGCTAGTAGAAGGCTACGTAATGCAGAGAAGAATGACCGGAACTATAGTAGTATGAAGCTTGAACTACTAGCTCTCAAATGGGCTGTTTCTGAAAAAGATGGATGGCCCAATTAGCAGGTTAAGTACCGACCCTGACGGCACAATGCTGCTGCTGACACCCTCTCTAGGCAGCCATTAGCAGGGGAGTGATCTGTGCTGTAAAGTGAGTCAAATACGTGCTTTGGTGTGTGGAGCCAGGCTGGAAGGGACTCATACTCAGGGAGGTACGTTTACTCTTCCAGGCTATACCAAAGCTAAGTTAAAGGATTTCCAGCTAAAGGATTTGATTCTCTGCTCTATTATGGAGTTTTGGGATCAGAAGAGAAAGCCCACCAGTCAGGAATGACACAGCCTACCTAAGAATGTATTGTCACTGTTAAAGCAGTGGAAATATATTAGAGAGTCAGATGGGTTGCTCTATAGTGTGGTGGATGATCTTCATCTTGGTGAGTGCCAGCAGCTGCTCTTGCCAGCCTGCTTAAAAGATCAAGTCCTTGAAAGTGTCCATGATAAGATGGGACATCAGGATATTGAACGTACCCTCAACCTGTTAATGCAGAGATGCTTCTGGGTTGGCATGTATGAAGATGTCGAGAGGTGGGTCAAAAAGTGTCAACGGTGTATTTCAACCAAGATGCCGCAGCCGAGAATCTGTCCTCCTATGAAGCTGTTCTTAGCTTCAAGGACTTTGGAAGTAGTGGCAGTGGATTATACAGTCCTCGAACCTTCAGATCAGGGAAGGAACTTTGAAAGCGAGGTGATCGTTGACTGTATGGAGTAAGGAAAACATGCACGACTCCTTACCGTCCACAAGGTAATGCTCAGTGTGAGTGATTTAACAGGATGCTCCATGAGTTAAGAACACTACCTCCTGAGAAGAAAAAGCGATGACCAGAACACCTTCCTGAGTTAATCTATGTATACAATGTAACACCTCATACAACAACAGGCTACTCACCCTATTTCCTGCTGTTTGACGTAGAACCACGTCTTCCCGTTGGCCGTTGATACTCTTCTAGGCCTGGAACAAGCTGTGGATAGAAGACAGGATTGGTTAATAATTCACCAGAATTGCCTCAGAGAAGCTCATGAAAAACGAGAGAATACGCAGAGCGCAAGGCTGCTGAGCGGTGTAGCGATTCGTACAGTTATTAATCAATTTATGGGTTGAATATGAATATAATAACTCATAAAGCTTTATGAATAATTATTATGCATATACCGACCCAAGGGGGAATTAAACATATATTGTGAATTAACTAGAACGAATTATAATCAATTACATATATGCTTAGTTCTGGTTTAATAATTATTTAGAGAAACTGTTAGTTTGTCCCGCAAACTGCAGCTCCTCAGAATGTTATTAAAAGGAAGGTCTTTTCTCTGGCCATGAGAAAGACTTCCTATTCTAGCATCCAAACGTAAAGCAAGGATATAGGATCGAAACGTTAAAGTGACCGGGTTTTTGTTGAAATGAGCAAAAAGAACAATCGAGCATGAATAATGTGTTTAATATATGCAAACTACGACTACAGAGGTTATACGTCTAAATACAGAATATACAAATATACACAAAAGGGAACGTAGAGACAGAACAGGAAGGATGGTCAAAGAATGGCAAATTACGACAGTTAACCCTTTTGAGAGCCAGCACAGAAATCAGTTTATACAAATTTCAGAGAAATTATAATACTTGCTTATGGTTCAAGTCGGTGTGCAGCAGAGTTTCAATGCGCCTGGCTTGGTTGGTCCTTTCCGAGAGGGTTTCTCCGGCGGGGTTTTCAAACGAGGTTTACTGACGCGTAAGATGACAGAGAAGAAAGAAGAGAGAGAGTCCAAGGAGATGGTCGTCCCGGAAGGAGAGCGCGTGATGACAGCGCTGTCGCCTGAGGCAGTTCAGGGGCAGTCGAGAGACAATTGGGAGACAACGGAAAAGTTGTGTGTCGTTGTTTTTATGGAAAACCAAGCTAACACACCCCCTGAATTGTAACCGCCAATAGATGCGCAGCACTATTTGGCGGGCAAAGTTCCTTTGTTTGGTCTCCTAGCTGAATTTATGACTATCAGATCAGATTTCGAGATGGAGTATTTTCTTCACAGTATCATTAAACACATAGAAAAATGCATTTGTCAGCTATGTGACATATCTCAGTGAATGATCAGTAGCCAGAGCTTTAAAATGAGATCAAACTCGATAGATCAGACAGGTATATAAAGGAAGTTATGGTTTACAGACAAAATTCCCTTATTACAACTAAAACTAACTCAACTACAGTTATTTAAAAAAAAAGTCTAAACATTAGGAAACATGCATACACTCGAGATACATGATGGGTACATACATGGATGTGACTTGGCATAGTTATATTTTACATATACAGTCAATAATGTATGTTTGTGGGTTTTTGTGTGTGTCTGTGTGTGTGTGGTGGGTGTTGGAATGTGAATCTGGCCCATAGTCCACATGAGGGGCCCCTTTGATGTCCTAAGAGCTAGGAAATTGGGCCTTCTGTTTTACCTCGGAGGGTAACAAAGGTGTCAGAGTGTTTGTTTTTCTCTAGACCGGCCGGAGCCGAGGTCAGCTTACAACACAGTCCAGCATGCGAGAAGCATCCTGAAGATTCCAGATTTTATTGACTGTCCTGATAAGTGTGCATATGCTACAGCGGCTCACTCTATTAAATGACAATGTCTACTGTCCTACCTTTGGTGTTGGTCATACGGTGTATTTAAGTCACCGACCAGCTGGCAGAAACAAGATACAGAATGCTTGGGCTCCTACTGTGTATCGGGTCATACAGGAACAGGGCACCACATATACAGTTGAGCCTCTGGAGGGTGGTCCCAGTAAGAGGGTCCACAGAGTCAATTTAAGCCCTTATGTGAATCCTGTTGTGGAACAAGTGGTAACAGGGAGTAGTTTGTCGTCATCACCATCTATGGCTCTGGTTGAGCCTGTGGAAATTGGAAATGCTGACACAGAGTATGTGGTGTTGGAAGAGGTTACATTACCTCATCTTGAAGAGACAAGGAATGTTCATGTTGGAGTCTCCGGCTCAGCTGAGGAAGCTTTAGATGTTGGACCTTATTCCATTCTGGATAATGTGGAAGAACCAGTGGAATCTGAACCATCAGTGGAACATGAACCTGACCCTGCCCCTTCAGTAACCAAACCTGACTCTAGGAGGCCTGTTCCTGCACCCACAAGAACCAGTCGGCCCAATGTTGGTATGCATTCAAACTCATTTAATGAGCCAAGATCGGCCTGTAATTCTGTCTCTCTCTCAGTCTTGAAGTTTTTTCCCAGGTTTTGACAAGTTTTGGTAGTGTATTCTTCAGAGAGGCTGTGAAAGAAGTTAAGAATATGTATTGATGTCATTGAGGACAATGACTTCTTAGCAGGGGAGAGTGTGGCCAAGTGATATAAATATACAACGATTCTATTTTGTATTAAAAATGTTGTGGCCCCTTTAAGAAATCTCCTCTCTCTTCTCGCGATACTATTCGCATGTGTTGGATGCGTGGGCATGATCAGTGACGCCATGTTTTCTCTGTACTACTGAACAGATGAGCTCCATGTGGTGGTGTGTACATGCGATAAATTCATAGTGAGTTTGTCATCTTTCCAGGTAAATATCCCTATAAAACCTTTAATATACTCCTGTTTGAGACAAAGATGAGTTGTGTTGTACAATTTCATGTGTAATCTTCATAGATGATGCAGATTGGGATCATTTATGAAGTCTGAGGGATCTTGTGTCGGACTGTAACTGTAATAAACACTGTAAGTATTTTCTGATATGAAAATGTTACCTGGAGTTTTAGAGATTTCTGTCGTAAATTCTGGTTGAGAAATGTGTTGATTTATTGTGGTGAGTTTCTGAGAAAATGTGATAACTTTGTGAATATCATTAACGTGGTGTGTGCTGATTATTTCTTTATTTCTTTTATTTCTTTCTCTGTTTCTATAAGTACTACTGTATTTCCAGTGTTTAAAAAAAAAACATTTTCCTCGATTTTGTTTTTTTTTTGTGCTTTGTTTATAAGAGACTGTTCTGCGTCGATAGAAGCACTTTGTTTGTTCAGCCTGCTGTAACATGACTGAAATGTCAGATCTAGATCAATTTTCAGTGATGTCAACGCTCATTGGCTCTCGCCTGCTTCGTCACAGATTGCGACATGCCGTGAAGTGAAGCGGAATACCATTCGTGGATTAATAACTTCAATTCTGCTCTGTACCTGATATAAAACGATTGTATATCACCAGAGAGGACTGCGACTGCAACACATCGTCATTCGGACAGCTATTGGTATCGCTTTTGAAATTTTCTTAATAAAGAAATTATTGTGATTAAGTTACACTTTTCTGTCTGTTATGTTTTTATACTATTCTACATATTTTTAAGAAATGGTTATGGGTAGGTTTAGGGGTTTGAGTGGATTTAGTGGCTCAAAGCATTCTTTTAATGCTATAGTGTTACTAAAATTGTCATTTTTCTAAATATTAAAATCCATTACGTTCATTTTATATTCTCTATAAAATGGTTATGTTTGAGTTTAGGGATAAAACATTTATCTATAAAACGGTAAAAGGGAAATTATACAGATATCTTTATGATGTAAAAGATTAGTAATCTTTTAAGTATTTCGGCGGTAGCTAAAAGCGTAATATTCTTACGTTTAAATGTTGCCAATACGTCCATGTTGTATCTATCACCCTTTATCCAAACATACAAAAAAACGTATGTTTGTGTCTGTAAAAGTTATGTATTAATAATTGTTTTAATAAGGGCCATGTATTTAGTATACACTTTAGAATAGGGGGTCAAATTGCCTTTATTAGTACTGTATTAATGGTAGTTTTGCCTTAATTGTTGGCTTATTCTGCTCAATAAAGTTGAATATCACTCAATAAGTGCCATAATTAATGAGGATTTAGCTTTCACTTTAGAATAGGGGGTCAAATTGCCTTTATTAGTACTGTACTAATGGTAATTTTGCCTTAATTGTGGCTTATTCTGCTCAATAAACTTGAATATCACTCAATAAGTGCCATAATTAATGAGGATATACATTTCACTTTGGGGGTCAAATTGTCTTTATTACGCTATTTTAGCAATTTATAACTGCAAAACCATCAGTAATTAAGCATAGTTACTAGTTTATTGTTCAGTTAACTTAATAGAATGGCACAGAAATATAATTACATCACTACACAAAAATAATATATGGTTTATTAAGTTGTAGATAATGACTAAAAGGCATTTACTGTACATTCAGTTAATCATTAATTACTATTGTGTCCATTCTTAACTAATGCATAATTGTGAATAAGTAAATCATTAATTACTAGTTTATTTATGCTTAACTAATGCATAATTCTGACCCTTACAATGTAAAGTTAATCATTAATTACTAGTGTGTTCATTCTTAACTGATGCTTAATTGTGAACAAGTTAATCATTAATTAATGCTTAACTAATGCATTATTCTGGACCCTTAAAATAAAGTGTTACCGAGTTTTCTTTTATGTTAAATGTATGTTTGTAAATTCTTGTTTTTTTATTCCAAGCCCCCACTGACTGCTGTAACTATTCCTATTTCCTATTTATTCCTTAATTTAAAAAAAAACAACTTGCTTCCGTTTGTGTGTGTTTTTAAACCACCCGGTCACACCGGTAAAGGGGTAAAGACACACAAAGTAATTAAACTGGCTTCAAAACAACATCAAGATGAGACCTCAGCTGCTGCACACAATCAAGCCACCACCAACACTGCTCTGATGATAGCTGCAGCTTAAATACTCTCTCTCCCCTCCCATTATCCAATCACAACTGCATACTCATTAATGAGGTCAGGTGGTAACACTTGCTCTGTGGGGAGAGAGAAAGACAGAGAGAGAGAGAATGAGAAAAACACATGCAAAGCATAGCCTGGACACAACAACAAAAACCCTTATGGCTCTGGACGTAACTATATATATATATATATATATATATATATATAAAAAGTTTATTCAATTCTAATATATGTATTTATTTTATTGTCATCTCAAACATGGATCTGCATTTTTTTCCTTGTTATAACAGGACGTTTTCTATGCTATAATTTCTATAAATTTTAAAATGAATATGTGATATCTTATTATATACTTAGCATAAAAAACAATATAATTCTTATTCTCAGTGAATAAAGATTACTTATTAAATTAAAAGATTGAAAAAACAAAACAAAAAAACAATTACACAACCACCAAATAGGTGGCGATGTGCAAGTAGGTTATGTAAATCGCCATTAACCCCTTAAGACCGGATGGAGCGTCGGCGCTCCCATTTGCGTGTCTCTCTTTAAAAGCCAATAAAAATTGAATCCATATAGGTAGCACAAAAATTCTTTTTGCATACAAAACCAGAGACTTTAAACTTTCATATCAAGCCTCCAACAGCTTCTGTTGCGTTGTTTTCACCCTCTAATGAGTCTGAGTAATATGCGTTTACAACAAAAATAGCACAGCCGCTAACTGAATACAAGTATGTATATTTCACGTGCTCATAACTTCATGAAAATGCACAGATCATAAAAAATGGCACATCAATATTTAAAGCAGATTATTTAAAGAAGATATTACTCACGGAATGATTTAACATACTTGGCTAAAAACATGTCTCTCATCATGTCTCTCAGTGTGTATCCAATGTTCCCGGACCCATCCATGTTCGTTTTCCAACGTGGAATAACAAAAAATAGATATCATTTTAAAGCTTAGAATCTCATCTTTTTAATGCATCTAACCATTTTGAAAAACTCCTAACGAGTGCTGAGAAGCACCTCTAAACCGGAGTTTACCGCCCGTTGGCGCCACCTGGCTGCGGAAAAAATGAACAACAATTTTTCAAACTATTCTTTATGCTATCACCATGAAATTTGAACCAGATGCAGCTCACATATAGGAGAGCATCACCAAAAAATAATTTTTTAGCGATCTTATTGTGTTCCTGAGTTATTCCATGTCAAATAAAAAAAAAGAAAAATTATTTTTAAAAAATTATATATATTTTTTGTCTTTTATCAGCTGTTTCTCAGCAACAAAATATCTAAATGTAATGTAATTTATATTTTCTTAAAATTTCAAATGTTTTCTATCAAATGATACCTACCTTTTGACTCTCCTTGCTAGAGTTTTGGAGTTATGAGTCTTTACTTTTGTGTGTGTCGCTCAGAAAAAAAAAAAAAAAAAAAAAACTCTAAAAAAGCCTTCAGGTCTTAAAGGGTTAAACAAAAGAAGAAGGAGGAAGTAGAATGACGCACTTTTTCTTATGCTGCGTCCCAATTCCGCCTACTTATACTATGCCCTAAAAGTATGTACTCTTTCTGTGAACAAAAAGTACATACTTTGGAGTGTGTAGCAAAAGAGTAGACAAGCTTTGGTACATACTATCATGTCATACAATTGCATCTTTGCTCTCTGTCGCATCCTGTCACCGTAAACTGGCCTGTCAATCATTTTACATCCTCCACATTTCATTTAGCTAATTTCCTACTGTAGCGGAGAAAAATGCAGTACCACTTTGATCTGCAGTCATGGGTCTTTCATGTGGAGAACTCTCCTCATATTAATGCATAATAATGCATTTTAAAGTTAATGGCCAATAGGATCTTTCTAAAAGTCCACATTTGTATTGCAGATGGCCAATCGGATCTTTCTAAAAGTCCACATTGGTATTGCAGATGAAATATAACACGGATAACATTGGTCGCGCATATCCACCATGTTTTGTAGTTTTTTAACACTTTTTACCTGTGTTAGTAGTTCTGAACTGAATCCTCATCCAAAGCGCAACGGTTTGGGGGCAATATTAGCCTTTATAGTGTGCACGGATCCACACTTCGAAAATCTGCTGGAAAAAGTAGGCCATCCGGGGATTTTTGGCATACTCTTTTCAACATACTATGCTTTGGGACACACTTATTTTAATCTCACATACTATTTAGGATGGACAGTATAGACATTGGGACACAGGGTTAGTTTCTGTTTCCATGGTGAGTGCGCCGGAAAGGAATGCCGTTTTTTTTCTTTGTGCTTTGCTTGTTGGTAAATATATATATATATAGCTACAAGCAGCGATGACGGGCCAAAGCCTGGAGGCACCGCCACCACGGTGGCTTCAGGGCACCTGTGCACGGCCGGCAATGGCCATTTAAAACAGTTAAACATAAAAGGACTATGTCAAATTCACACCTCATTTACTACAGCAGCTGACACTTGTATGATCACAAACCACAACAGCCACATCCATGAGATCATTTAAATTAAGATGACTTTCATGTTATAGAATGTCATAAGTCAATTTCAAATGAGTGCATAATATCATCTTAATCTGCCATGTCTGTGGTTTTTCTCAGACAACCTCTATAAAAATTCTAGAGCAAATTATATACTATTATTTGTGCTCTGAGAAATCTAATCCAGTGTAATGTGAATTTCTGTGATTGCTGAAGTTGTATAATCCTAACACTTCCCTTCATGTGTTTTTTGACCTCCCTGAGCTGTTGTTTGTGCACCAATCTTATGCACCAAAAGCATGCTTTCATTTGATTTCAGTGTATGTGGTATAAGATGAAAAAATAAAAGAAAAAAATTAATTAATAGAGCCAAATCACAGAACCCACAAAGACAATTTTAATGTCAGTCTAATATTAAGGTACATGTCTAGATTTTTCTGCTCACTTATGCAAGTTTATTTTAAACAGCCACTTTTATAATCTTGTGAAATTTACTTAAAGATGTTATTGTAATAAATTTGAATTATATCAATAAATAATTAATTAAAAAATAAGAGAAAACTAGTCCTGTACTAATAGTGATATAGTGTCATAGTTCAATTTCAAATGAGTGTGAAGTTATCATTTGCAGTGTGTTTTTATATTTTAATTAATATAATTATCAAACTAATAATGAAATACTATGTTGTCATTGGCCTACAAATACACTGGCTTGATTAGCTGCTTCAGGTGTGTTTGATTAAGGGTTGGCACTAAACTCTGAAGCATAATGAATCGGCAAAAAAAA
Source organism: Culter alburnus (assembly GCA_028476615.1). Lineage (NCBI taxonomy): Eukaryota > Metazoa > Chordata > Actinopteri > Cypriniformes > Xenocyprididae > Culter > Culter alburnus. The sequence goes on along the minus strand of JAOTNS010001046.1, from coordinate 20,056 downwards.
AAAAAAAAAAAAAGTTAAATAACTGATCAGGGGTGTAAAACTCTCTCTCTTTCACTCAAATCAAACACACCACACACACACACACACACACACACGCACACAGTGTGTGAGGAGTGAGGAGGAGGAAGGGGGGTTGTACAGAGAGAGAGAGTCTAAGTCTATGTGTGTGTGTGTGTGTGTGTGTGTGTGTGTGGTGTGTGTGTGTGTGAAATATCCACATTCAAACCAAAATATCTGACTTCCTGTTGGTTGGAGCTAAAGACTGTAAAATAGAAAGTTGTCCGGCTTAATGAGAACAATAAGTGTACCGAATTTGGTGACTGTAGGTTAAACTAACCCTCCCATTTTTGTCAAAAGGTGGCGCTACTGAGCCCCTGCTCCCCGCCCGTTTCTAAGGCTTTGCCCATGTCTACTGGATGACAATATTGATGTGTGTGTCGAGTTTCATCCAATTTGAAGCATGTTAAGACTTTCAAAAATTCCCAAGAATATTATAAAAGTTTGACGTGTTGCCATGGCAACAATATTTAATATATCACAAACACATTAACAGGTCTACATCTGAGCTGTTTTGACATTATTGTGATGAAGTTTGAAGCAAATTGGGTAAAAATAAGAGGGTGATCTCAAAGCATTTTAAAAGTGATACACTTCTTGCTGCCAGTTGGTGGCGCTATAACTTTGACTCACAATAGTCACATCCATGTGATCGGACTACTACAACCAACACACTCGTGAAGTTTCATGAAGATCAATCAATGTATGCAGAAGTTATAACACACTTCCTGTTTCCCTTTTCTCACCATAAATTCGTTGCCTCACCACGGCCAAACCGTTTGAGATATCAAAAATCCGCTGGCAATTTTTCATCATCAATGTCTTGACTTCATGCTGACCTAGTTTGGTAGTGATCGGATTAATTGCCTAGAAGGAGTACATCAAATTCCAGAGCATGTGTTTTTCAAACAACCCATAATAGCTGACTTCCTGTTGAGGTGACGTATAACTTAGAGTACGAAAGTTGTTCGGCCCAATGAGATCTATATGTGTACCAAGTTTTATACTTATATGTGCATGTGTGTTTGATATATAGACCATATTTTCGGACCCCATTCAAGGGGGCGCTGTCGAGCCCCCCTGCCATGCCTGGGTACCAGCTTCTGCCCGGCCCTGATGGCTGTGGATTCTGACCCGTGTGCAAAGTTTCATGAGTTTTCGAGCACGTTAAGGGCCCCAAAAATGCCCAAATAGTCGGAAAAAATAAAAAATAAATATAGCTGCGAGCAGCGATGATGGGCCAAAGCCCAGTGGCACTACCCGGTGGCTTCAGGACAACTGTGCATAGCGGGCAATGGGCATTTAAAACAGTTAAGCATAAAGGACTATGTCAAATTCACACCACATTTACTGCATTATAAGGTGGCGCTATAGAGCCCCTCCTCCCTGCCCGTTTCTAAGGCTTTGCCCATGTCTACTGGCTAACAATCCTGATGTGTGTGTGGAGTTTCAAACAATTTGAAGCATGCTAATAGTCTCAACAGCATTCAAAACGAATATTAAAGTTTGATGCGTTGCCAAGGCAACTGTGTTTGAGATATCACTATTCTTTTCAAAGGACTACATCTGCCATGTTTTAACATTATTCTGATGAAGTTTGAAGCAAATCGGGTAAAAATAAGAGGGTGATCTCAAAGCATGCTGAAAGTGACACACTTCCTGCTGCCAGTTGGTGGCCCTATAACTTTGACTCACAATAGTCACATCTATATAATCAGCCTTGTACAATGAACACACAGCCGAAGATTTATCAAAATCAATTAATGTATGCAGAAGTTATAACATTTTGTTTCCCTTTTCTTGCTATAAATTCGTTGCCTCGCCACGGCCAAACCGTTTGAGATATCCAAAATCCGTTTGCAATGAAACAACTTCAATGTGTTAGCACCAAGTTAAAAAAAAGTTTGGTGCAAATTGTATAAACCCTGTAGGAGTAGTAGTATAAAATTCATATCCTGTTTTTTAAAAAATTTAACATTCAAACCAAAATAGCTGACTTCCTGTTGGTCGGAGCTAATGAATGTGAATTACAAAATTGTCTGGCTTGATGAGAACAATATGTGTACCAATTTTGGTGACTGTAGGAAAAACGAACCCCCCCACTTTTGTCAAAAGCTGGCGCTTCTGAGCTCCTCCACCACGCCCATTTCTATGGCTTTGTCCATGTCTACTGGTTGAAAATATTGATGTGTGTGTCAAGTCTCATGCAATTTGAAGCATGTTAAGAGCCTCAAAAACACTCAAGAATATTATTACAATTTGACGTGTCGCCATGGCAACATTATTTGAAATATCAAAAATCCTGTCACAGGTCTACATCTGCTGTGTATTGACATTACACTGATGAAGTTTGAAGCAAATCAGGAAAAAAATAACAGAGTGAACTCAATGCATTTTGAAAGTGACACACTTCTTGCTTAACCCAATCCCTACTCCTAAACCTACCCATGACATTATTCTAATGAAGTTTGAAGCAAATTTGGTAAAAATTAGAGGGTGATCTTAAAGCATTTTAATAATAATAATAATAATAATAATAATAATAATAAACTTTATTTTATATAGCGCCTTTAAAAGTTATATCTCAAAGCGCTTCACAGAAACATATAAATACAATAAACATACATTTGAGCAAAATTAAGAGAAGAGAAAAAAAAATGCATTATATAAAAAGCAAAACAAAACACATTATTAAAAATAATCACTTGTATGCAAGCCTAAAAAAGTAAGTTTTAAGTGAAGATTTAAAAACACTAAAAGAGTCAGCTGTCACAGACACGTCAGGTTCCAACATCCACCAATCACAGCGCACACCATCCCCAGAGTACTGATCACCGCCACCTGCACCTCATCATTGCACTCATCAACAGCACCATAAAGAGCACACACACACAGCACTCCATGTCCGGTCTCGTTTGCAGATACTCACGTTAATGCTTACCTTAAGGACTCCCCGCTCCATACTTACCTGTCTCCAGCGTGTCTCCTTCCCTTTGTGTGCCTCGTCTCCTGTGTGTGAGTGCTCCAGCTATCTCCAGCTATCTCCAGCGATCTCCAGCTATCTCCAGCGATCTCCAAACTCCAGCGTGTTCACGGATCTCCTCATCTGAAAGTAAAAGGACAGTAACTATCTCCATTCTACTCATTCATCCATCTACTAAATTCATCACTGCTCACCTGTTCACTGCTCATTGCTCTACTGGTGTCAATAAACTTCAAGTTACCTGTTTACATCTGTGTCTGACTCCTGTGTACCGTAACAGAAGACCGGACCCATACCGCAGACCCAGTATGAGCCAGCCTGACCCATTCCAAGCCCTGGTGGATGCGCTTCGGCGAACTCTTACCACCAATCCACCGTCACCATCTCCAGCCACTTCTCCTTCACCTGCACCAGCGAACACTTCCGTCAACACCACCAGCTCTCCTTCACCGCCGTTGTGTACGCCAGTCCCATGGCCAAACGATTATGCTTTGCAATTCAGGACGCTTGCTGCTGTTAGCAGATGGAACGAACAAGCTCTGATAACCACATATCATCAAAGATTGGAACCTCGGGTACGGCTGCATCTCGCTGCATACGAGGATTCCATCGGCCTCGAGAAGTTCATCCAGCTTTCCATCCGCTGTGCCACTCGTATGCAGACGTGCCTCCAAGAGCACCAGGACCAGTCACTTCCCAACATGCTCCTCTGCCGGTCCGAACCCGTCAGCTCCCCAGAACCAGCCAACGAACCCAATGGATATAGAAAACTCTCGTTTATCTCCCTCCGAGCACCATCGTCGGCTGACCCTGAACCTATGTTTGTACTGTGGCGCCCCCGGGCATGCGATTGCAGCGTGCCCCACACGACCTCCTCGACCCATGGTGAGTGCCATCATCCCTTCTATTCAGAAAATGAAACCACTCACCACTGTCGTCAATCTTACTGCCGCTGATATCTCCCTTACAGTGGTTGCGCTCCTCGACTCAGGGTCAGCCGGCAATTTCGTCTCAGGCGCCCTCTGCCGGCAGCTTCATCTCAAGACCTCTCCGTCTCCAACGATCTACCAGATCAACTCCATAACTGGCAAGCCTCTCAGCCGTAAGCACGTCCGTACAGCGGCAGGACCCCTCAAGTTGCAAGTCGGTCTGTTACATCAAGAGGAATTACATCTGCTGGTTCTGGAAGATTCCACCGCTGACGTGGTTCTAGGGCGCCCCTGGTTGGAGCAGCATAATCCTACCATCTCCTGGAAGACGGGCGAAATCCTGAAGTGGGGTGAAACCTGTTTCTCGCGGTGCCTGGCTGAACTTCCTGTACCACGAACTCCACCTTCTGATCTCTCTCTCTGTGCAACATCCATCGAGAGCCCCGTTGAGAAACGCTCCATCGACATTCCCAAATGTTACGCCCCCTTCAGCGACGTCTTCTGCAAACAAAGGGCTTCCAAGCTGCCTCCACACCGGCCATGGGACTGCGCCATCGATCTGCTTCCGGGTGAACCAGTGCCAAAGGGTAAGATCTACCCACTTTCCATCCCGGAGGAGAAGGCCATGGAGGATTACATCAAGGAGGCCCTCGCTCAAGGATACATCCGGCCGTCTACTTCCCCTGCTGCTTCCAGCTTCTTCTTTGTGGCTAAAAAGGACGGAGGCTTGCGGCCCTGTATTGACTATCGCTCACTCAACAAGATCACCATTAAATTCAGATATCCCCTTCCTCTCGTCCCAGCGGCCCTGGAACATCTCCGTGGTGCCACTGTGTTCACGAAGTTGGACCTCCGTAGCACGTATAACCTCATCCGGATACGTGAGGGGGACGAGTGGAAGACCGCCTTCATCACTCCTACTGGCCACTATGAATACTTTGTGATGCCGTATGGCCTGGTCAACGCCCCCTCCGTATTCCAGGACTTCATTCATGAGGTGCTCCGGGAGTTTCTCCATCGCTTCGTCCTAGTATACATCGACGACATACTCATCTACTCCCCGGAGCCAGGCCGAACATCGCCGACACGTTGCGGAGGTCCTCACCCGCCTTCGTCAGTTCCACCTGTTCCTCAAAGCCGAAAAGTGTTCCTTCCATCAGCCTACAGTGTCATTTCTGGGATACATCATCGACCACAGTGGCATCCGGATGGACGAGAGGAAGGTGGAATCCATCACAAACTGGCCAGAACCCTCAACCATTAAAGAATTACAACGCTTCCTTGGATTCGCAAACTTCTATCGCCGGTTTATCAAAAACTACAGCTCCATCACCCATCCTCTCACCAGTCTCCTCAGAAATAAGCCCAAGTCTCTGTCCTGGAATCCAGCAGCCACCAACGCCTTCAATCGTCTCAAGGAAGCCTTCACCACCGCTCCCTTACTCGTCCACCCCGATCCAGAGCTGCCCTTCATCGTAGAGGTGGACGCCTCTACCACCGGAGTGGGAGCGGTGTTGTCACAGCAGCAGGGGACGCCAAGTAGACTCCACCCATGCGCCTTCTTCTCCCGCAAGCTCAGCCCGGCGGAAGTCAACTACGACATCGGTGATAGGGAACTCCTCGCTGTGAAGCTTGCTCTGGAAGAGTGGAGGCATTGGCTGGAGGGAGCCAAACATGCGTTCCTGGTTCTGACAGATCACAAAAACCTAGAGTATCTCCGTGCTGCAAAAAGGTTAAATCCAAGACAAGCTCGTTGGGCCATGTTCTTCTCCCGGTTTAACTACACCATCTCCTATCGTCCCGGCTCAAAGAATACAAAAGCAGATGCTCTCTCCCGTCTCCATGCTCCTGAAGAGAAAACGGAAGAACCTGACCCAATCATCCCGAGCTCACTCATCGTCAGCCCCATCACTTGGTCAGAAGAGACCATTCCCTCCTCCAATGCCTCCACAAATCCTCCGCCGGGCTGTCCACCTGGCTTGCTCTACATCACCCCGGACACGATGCACTCCAACCATCCACTCAGCTCACACGTCACTAGGCACTGGTCACCCGGGGGTCAATGAAATCCTCTCGTTGCTGAAAGAACGCTTCTGGTGGCCAGGGATGGCAGCCGATGTCAGAAGGTACGTGCAGGGCTGTCGGGAGTGCGCCATCTCCAAAAGTCCTCGTCATCTGCCAGCTGGGAAACTCCTTCCTCTGCACATTCCCCAACCGACCATGGTCACACCTAGGGGTGGATTTCATAACGGACCTTCCTGCTTCCAATGGAAATACCTGCATCCTAGTCATCATAGATCGTTTCTCCAAATCATGTCGTCTCATTCCACTAAGAGGATTACCCACTGCCATGGAAATGGCTGAAATGCTCTTCAACCACGTGTTCAGGTATTTCGGAATACCAGAGGACATTGTATCAGACAGAGGACCCCAATTCATCTCCAGAGTATGGAAAGCATTCCACTCACTCCTAGGTGTGGCCGTCAGTCTAACGTCGGGGTACCATCCGCAGTCGAACGGGCAGACGGAAAGGAAGGTTCAGGAGATCGGCTGCTTCCTCCGTACCTTCTGTCATGACCACCAGGACTCTTGGAACCAGTTTTTGGGTTGGGCCGAGTACGCCCAGAACTCTTTCCGGCAGTCGACTACAGGACTCACTCCATTCCAGTGCGTACTTGGCTACCAACCCCCACTGTTCCCCTTGCTTGGGGAACCATCTAACGTTCCGGCAGTGGATTACTGGTTCCGAGAGAGCGAGAGGGTCTGGGACTCAGCTCACCACAAGCTACAACGAGCCCTGCACAGACGCAGGATGACAGCGGACCTGCGGCGCTCCAACACCCCTGTCTTCCAGCCCCGGGCAGAAGGTATGGCTGTCGACACGGGACATCAGACTGCGTCTGCCCTGCAAAAAGCTGAGTCCCAGGTTCATTGGCCCATTTCCCATCGTCAAGCAGATCAACCCGGTCACATACCAACTCCAACTTCCACAAGGGTATCGTATTCACCCAACTTTCCACGTCTCACTCCTCAAGCCTCATCACCCTTCTGTTCTCTCCACAGGGCCTGACGTGACTCCTGCCGAACCCCCCCTTCCACTCATCCTGGAAGACGGTGCAGCATACGAGGTTCGCGAGATTCTGGACTCCCGGCGTCGTGGTGGCCAGCTGGAGTACCTAGTCGATTGGGTAGGTTACGGCCCTGAGGAACGTTTCTGGGTTCCAAGAAACGACATCCTTGATCCCAACTTACTTCAAACTTTCCATGACAGTCACCCTGACAGACCAGCACCGCGGGGAAGAGGACGACCACCACGACGTCGGGGTTCTCGGCCCTAAGGAGCGGGCCGTGGAGGGGCGGGGTACTGTCACAGACACGTCAGGTTCCAACATCCACCAATCACAGCGCACACCATCCCCAGAGTACTGATCACCGCCACCTGCACCTCATCATTGCACTCATCAACAGCACCATAAAGAGCACACACACACAGCACTCCATGTCCGGTCTCGTTTGCAGATACTCACATTAATGCTTACCTTAAGGACTCCCCGCTCCATACTTACCTGTCTCCAGCGTGTCTCCTTCCCTTTGTGTGCCTCGTCTCCTGTGTGTGAGTGCTCCAGCTATATCCAGCTATCTCCCGCGATCTCCAAACTCCAGCGTGTTCACGGATCTCCTCATCTGAAAGTAAAAGGACAGTAACTATCTACATTCTACTCATTCATCCATCTACTAATTCATCACTGCTCACCTGTTCACTGCTCATTGCTCTACTGGTGTCAATAAACTTCAAGTTACCTGTTTACATCTGTGTCTGACTCCTGTGTACCGTAACATCAGCATGTCTGATCTCATTGGGAAGAGCATTCCAGAGTTTGGGAGCAAAAGAAGAAAAAGCCCGGTCACCCATAGAGCGTAAACGCGTAGAAGGTACAATTAAAAAGCCAGAATCAGAAGAACGAAGATTGCGTCTTGGGGTGTATGCAGTTAAAAATTCGGACAGATATTGTGGCGCTAAACCATTCAAGGCCTTGTAGGTGAGCATGAGAATTTTAAAATCGATGCGAAACCTGACCGGTAGCCAGTGCAATGACTCCAAGATGGGAGTGATGTGCTCACTTGTCCTGGACCTTGTCAGGATTCTGGCCGCTGAGTTTTGGACATACTGTAATTTGTTTATGGTAGATTTGGAAACCCCAGCAAGCAGAGCATTACAATAATCGATACGAGAAAAGACAAATGAATTGATCAGTTTTTCAGCCGCAGAGAAATATAACATGGGGCGCAATCGTGCAATAGTTCTAAGATGAAAAAATGAAGTTTTGACCATATTTTGGACATGAGGATCAAATTTTAAATTTGCATCAAATATCACCCCCAAATTTTTTTATTTAGTTTGAAACTCCAAAGCAGAGCCATCCACCATTAAGGTAACAGCATCAGCTTTACGAATTTGTTGGGGTGAACCGATGAGCATAACCTCAGTCTTATCGCTGTTAAGACAGAGAAAATTATGAGACATCCAAATTTTTATCTCAGAGATACAGTGTTCTAGAAAGCCAACAGCCGTATTATCGCCAGGTTTTGAATGAATATAAATTTGGGTGTCGTCTGCATAAAAATGGAACTTAAGACCCAAGGATCTGAGAAGTTGACCCAGGGGGAAAATGTACATACTAAAAAGCAAGGGACTCAAAACAGATCCCTGGGGAACTCCAAATTGCACTGCCCCAACTTTGGATCTGCATCCACCCAGGGACACAAACTGCCTTCGATCGGAGAGGAAAGACTTGAACCACTTTAATACTGTGTCAGTAACACCAAAAACAGTTTCCAAACGATTGAGTAAAAGAAAATGATCCACTGTGTCAAAAGCTGCACTGAGATCGAGAAGAATAAGAATTGAAAGACAGCCAGAGTCTGCAGCGATTAACAAGTCATTTGTGACCTTAACTAATGCTGTTTCAGTGCTATGTAATTTGTGGAAACCAGATTGGAGGGGCTCAAAAAGATTATTGACAGAGAGGTGAGCGTATAATTGAGAAGCCACAGTTCGCTCAAGCAATTTAGCGAGAAAGGGGAGATTTGAGATGGAACGGAAATTATTGAGGTTGTCCCAGTCTGCGTTGGTCTTTTTTGGTATAGGTGTTACAGCAGCAAATTTAAGTGCAGCAGGCACAACACCCATGCGCAGTGAGTCATTTACTATACTCAGGACAACAGGGCATAAAGAGGCAAAACATGATTTGAACAATTCACAAGGTATGGGGTCAACTATGGAAGTGGTAGATTTCAATTTTGAAACCTACTTTCCAAGGGAAACAAAATCATGTGAAGAAAAATTTGAGAAATAGGAGCCAGAAAAATGTGTGATCCTAAAAGCCGAATCAGACAAAACAGGAGTAATAATGCATTTGCGAGCATTGGCAATCTTTGAACTGAAATGATCAAGAAACCTATTACAAAGATGAACTGAGGTAGGTACACTAGAGGAGCTGTTTCCTTTGAGAAGTTTGTTAATGGTATGAAACAGTCGTCGGGGGTTATTTTGGTTATTGTCAGTTATCTGAGAGAAATATTGAGACCTGACTGAAACAATCTCTGCCTTATATTCAAGTATATGGTCTTTCCAAGCTTGGTGATGCACATTCAGGCCAGAAAGACGCCACCTTCGCTCCATCTTACGACAAGCTGCCTTCATGGAGCGCAGCTCATCATTATACCAGGGAGCAGAACGCACAAAGGGCACAGACCGGGATTTCATAGGTTCATAGGGAGTCCAGACCAGACATAAGAACAGTAGGAAGTAACACATTTTGAAAGTAACACACTTCCTGCTGCCAGTTGATGGTGCTATAACTTTGACTCACAATAGTCACATCCATGTGATCGGCTTCCTACAATGAGCACACAGCTGACGTTTCATAAACATCATTCAATGTATGCAGACATTATAACACATTTCCTGTTTACCTTTTCTCGCCATAAATTTGTTGCCTCGCCATGACCAAACCGTTTGAGATATCAAAAATCCACTGGCAATTTTACATCCTAAGTGTCTTGACTTCAGTGTCACATTTTACATCCTCAGTGTCTTGACTTCATGCTGACTGAGTTTGGTGGTGATCGGAATAATCGCCTAGGAGGAGTATATCAAATTCCAGAGCATGTGTTTTTCAAACAACCCATAATAGCTGACTTCCTGTTGAGCTGTCATATAACTTAGAGCATGAAAGTTGTTAGGCCCGATGAGGTCTATATGAGTACAGAGTTTCATACAAATACATGCAAGCGTGTTTGATATATAGACCAAGTTTTCGGACACCATTCAAGGGGGCGCTGTCGAGCCCCTCTGCCACACCCGAGTCCCATCCTTTGTGGCATCCTAATGGCCGCAGATTCCAATGTGTGTGCCAATTTTCAAGAGTTTTTGAGCACATTAAGGCCCCCAAAAAGCTCCGGATGACGGGAAAAAAATAATTCTCCTTAGAAAAACAAAAGGGCCCTGCACCTGAGTGGCTTGGGCGCTAATAAATATAGCTGCGAGCAGCGATGACGGGCCAAAGCCCTGTGGCACCGCCACCCCGGTGGCTTCAGGGCAACTGTGCATGGTGGGCAATAGGCATTTAAAACAGTTAAACATAAAAGGACTATGTCAGTTTCACACCACATTTACTGCAGCAGCTGATGCTCCTATGATCATAAACCACAACAGTCACATCCATGAGATCATTTAAATTAAGATGACTTTCATGTCACAGAATGTTATGTCAATTTCAAATGAGTGCAGAATATCATCCTAATCTGCCACGTCTGTTTTTTCTCAGACAACCCCTTTAAAAATTCTAGAGCAAATTACATACTGTTATTTGTGCAAACTCCACAGTGTTCTGAGAAATCTAATTCAGCCTTAATGCGAATTTCTGTGATTGCTGCTGTTGTATTCATCTTATTCCAACACCCCATGACGCTTTGTGCGAATTACGGGAGTAATTTCCGTTAAGCTGTAAACGGTCAGTGGTAGTAATGTGTTTTAATGTAAAACTGGGTACAATGAGATGACATTATTCTACTCACCCTTCAACCAATGAACATTAAAAAGGACATTTAAAAGTGTAAAAGCATCAACAACGTACTTTCAACAGGCCATGAAAAAGTGTGATTCTTTCCACAGCAATAACGGACGGGGTTGAACATATACTATAGTGATATAGTGATATATATGCATTATGTAATACGTTGCCTTAATAAAAATATTCATGAACTTTAGCATTGCGTGATACTAATTCAAAGTGATTTCCATTTTAATAAATTGTATTTACCTGTTAAACAAACCTGGAAAGAGACGTGAGGCTTTGAGGAGAAAAACAAGAAATTCTTTGTGCATTCCAGTGAAGTATTAATGGGATATATTGTAAATTATATAGAGAGAGAACAGACCACAAATGTGCAGCATATGTTGTCCTTATTCATACTATTACAGCGGTATGCAAAGAGACAAAATAAAATAATCGGTAGGATAGAAAACATCTGCTGAAAAGAGCTCTTGCCATAGATATTCTTGTTATAACATGTTATGTTACAATACCAAGCGACAAAGGACTACATCTGCCATGTTTGAACATTATTCTGATGAAGTTTGAAGCAATTCGGATAAAAATAAGATGGTGATCTCAAAGCATTTTGAAAGTGACACACTTCCTGCTGCCAGTTGGTGGCACTATAACTTTGACTCACAATAGTCACATCCATGTGATCGGACTACTACAACCAACACACTCGTGAAGTTTCATAAAGATCAATCAATGTATGCAGAAGTTATAACACACTTCCTGTTTCCCTTTTCTTGCCATAAATTCATTGCCTCGCCACGGCCAAACCGTTCGAGATATCAAAAAATCTACTGGCAATTTTTCATCATCAATCTCTTGACTTCATGCTGACCAAGTTTGGTGGTGATCGGATTAATTGCCTAGGAGGAGTATATCAAATTCCAGAGCATGCATTTTTCAAACAACCCATAGTAGCTGACTTCCTGTTGAGGTGACGTATAACTTAGAGTACGAAAGTTGTTCGGCCCGATAAAGTCTATATGTGTACCGAGTTTTATACTTGTATGTGCAAGCGTGTTTGATATATAGACCACGTTTTCAGACCCCATTCAAGGGGGCGCTGTCGAGCCCCTCTGCCACGCCCGGGTACCAGCTTCTGCCCGGCTGTAATGGCCGCGGGTTTTTCAAAATTTCAAGAGTTTTTGAGCACGTTAAGGGCCCCAAAAAACCCAAAAACTTAGAAAAAAAATAATAAATATAGCTGCGAGCAGCGATGACGGGCCAAAGCCCGGTGGCACTGCCACCCCTGTGGCTTCAGGGCAACTGTGCATGGCGGGCAATGGGCATTTAAAACAGTTAAGCATAAAAGGACTGTCAAATTCACTCCACATTTACTGCACTACAAGGTAGCGCTATAGAGCCCCTCCTCCCTGCCCGTTTCTAAGGCTTTGCCCATGTCTACTGGCTAACAATCCTGATGTGTGTGTGGAGTTTCAAACAATTTGAAGCATGCTAAGAGTCTCAAAAGCATTCAAAACCAATATAAAAGTTTGATGCGTTGCCAAGGCAACTGTGTTTGAGATATCACAATTCTTTTCAAAGGTCTACATCTGACATGTTTTGACATTATTTAAATGAAGTTTGAAGCAAATAGGGTAAACATAAGATGGTGATCTCAAAGCATGCTGAAAGTAACACATTTCCTGCTGCCAGTTGGTGGCGCTATAACTTTGACTCACAATAGTCACATCTATGTGATCAGCCTTGTAGAACGAAGACACAGCCGAAGATTCATCAAAATCAATTAATGTATGCAGAAGTTATAACACTTTGTTTCCCTTTTCTGCTATTAATTCGTTGCCTCGCCACGGCCAAACCATTTGAGATATCCAAATCCGTTTGCAATTAAACAACTTCAATGTATTAGCACCAAGTAAAAAAAGTTTGGTGTAAATTGTATAAACCTGTTGGAGTAGTAGTATTAAATTCAAAGCCTGTTTTTTCAAAAAATTAACATTCAAACCAAAATAGCTGACTTCCTGTTGGTTGGAGCTAATGAATGTAAATTAGAAAATTGTCCGGCTTGATGAGAACAATATGTGTACCGAGTTTGGTGACTGTAGGAAAAACTAACCCCCCCACTTTTGTCAAAAGGTGGCGCTACTGAGCCCCTCCACCACGCCCATTCTATGGCTTTGTCCATGTCTACTGGTTGACAATATTGATGTGTGTATCGAGTTTCATGCAATTTGAAGGATGTTAAGAGCCTCAAAAACACTCAAGAATATTATTAAAGTTTGATGTGTTGCCATGGCAACAATATTTAAAATATCAAGAATCCTGTCACAGGTCTACATCTGCTGTGTATTGACATTACACTGATGAAGTTTGAAGCAAATCAGGTAAACATAACAGAGTGAACTCAATGCATTTTGAAAGTGACACACTTCTTGCTGCCAGTTGGTGGCGCTATAACTTTGACTCACAATAGTCACATCCATGTGATCAGACTCCTATAACGAACACACCGCTGAAGTTTCATAAATCAATCATGTATGCAGAAGTTATAACACACTTCCTGTTTCCCTTTTCTCGCCATAAATTCGTTGCCTCGCCACGGCCAAACCGTTCGAGATATCAAAAATCCGCTGGCAATTTTTCATCATCAATGTCTTGACTTCATGCTGACCGAGTTTGGTGGTGATCGGATTAATCGCCTAGGAGGAGTATATCAAATTCCAGAGCATGTGTTTTTCAAACAACCCGTAATAGCTTACTTCCTGTTGAGGTGACGTATAACTTAGAGTACGAAAGTTGTTTGGCCCGATGATGTCTATATGTGTACTGAGTTTTATACTTATATGTGCAAGCGTGTTTGATATATAGACCAAAATTTCGGACCCTGTTCAAGGGGGCGCTGTCGAGCCCTCCTGCCACGCCCGGGTACCAGCTTCTGCCCGGCCCTGATGGCCGCGGGTTCCAATGTATGTGCAAAGTTTCATGAGTTTTCGAGCATGGTAAGGGCCCCAAAAATGCCCGAATAGTCGGAAAAAAAAAAAAAAAAAAAAATAAATAATAATAAATATAGCTGCGAGCAGCGATGACGGGCCAAAGCCCGGTGGCACCGCCACCCCGGTGGCTTCAGGTCAACTGTGCACAGCGGGCAATGGGCATTTAAAACGGTTAAACATAAAAGTACTATGTCAATATCACACCACATTTACTGCAGCAGCTTTTACTTCAAACTTCAGCCATGTTTTTAGTGTTTTTGGTCCAAACAGCATATTATTAACTTTTAACCATTTCAACTACCAGAAGACTGCTATTACACTACAATTGTCCACTATAGATCAAGTTTTAGAATAACAAATATTTTCGTACATATATTTCCCTGTCAGCTTGCCTCCTTTAAGATGACAAATACATGATTTTTTTTTTACTCCTACTGCTACTACCTTATTAAATTTATACACATATTTCTTTCAAACCATATTAAGGCTGTGCACTATAAGTAAATGTTGTGTTATACCAAACTATTATTTTAACATTGATTATATCATAATATTTACAAATAAATAACTACACACAAAATATTGCATTGTACCCTAAACAATGCAGTTTTATTTTCCAAGTTTTAAAGTTCATTAAAACTCATACAATGAAAACATAGAATCAATCCACTTTAATCAGTGCCTAACACAGCTATTTTGTCATTCGAACTTAAAAAAAACAAAGACTAACAGTTTTCTTATCTTTTTACTGATCTGAAGTATAGTACCTTCATTTTGAATTCATCCAGGTTCAATTACTAAACATACAATCGTAATTTAATTTAAATCAAACAATGAGTGCAAAATATCATCCTAATCTGCCATGTCTGTGTTTTTTCTCAGACAAACCCTAAAAAAATTCTAGAGCAAATTACATACTGTTATTTGTGCAAACTCCACCGTGCTCTGAGAAATCTAATTTAGCCTTAATGCGAATGTCTGTGATTGCTGATGTTGTATCCACCTTATTCCAACGCCCCACGACGCTTTGCACGAATTATGGGAGTAATTTCCGTTAAACTGTAAACAGTCAGTGATAGACACTATGATCTTTTTAAACTGGGTACAATAAGATGACATTATTCTACTCACCCTTCAACCAATGAACAATAAATGGACATTTAAAAGTGTGAAAGCATCAACAACGTAATTTCAACAAGCCATGTAAAGGTGTGATTTTTTCCACAGCAATAACGGATGGGTTGAACATATGCTATAGTGATATATATGCATTATGTAATACATTGCCTTAATAAAAAAGGTCATGAACTTCAGCATTTGTGTGATACCTGTGAAACAAACCTGGAAAGAGACGTGAGGCTTTGAGGAGATTCTTTGTGCATTCCAGTGAATTAATGGGATGTATTGTAAATTATATAGAGAGAACAGACCACAAATGTACAGTATATGCTGTCCTTTTTCATACTATTACAGCAGTATGCAAAGAGACAAAATAAAATATTCTGGAGGATAGAAAGCAGCTGCTGAAAAGAGCTCTTGCCATATTATTTTGTTATAACATATTACAATACCAAGCGTTATGTCATTCTCATGATGTCTGAAAATAAAACATGAAAGAAATTGACAGCTGATTCAGTCAAGCTGACAGATAAGCTTTAATTGTAGGGCAACCATATGATTTGAAACGATAAGTTTCAGTTTTTTTGAATGGAAGTTCACCAAACCGGAAGTGGAACCCGTAATTTGAAACGCAGTAGGCTAGTCAGGAATAAGGCTAGTCAATAATCCTCACACTTCATGTTTTTGACCTCCCTGAGCTGTTGTTTGTGCCCCAATCTTATGCACCAAAAGCATGCTTTTGCAGTGTGTTTTTATATTTGAATTAACCCTAATTATCAAACTAATAATATAATAATATGTTGTCAGTGGCCTACAAATGAACTGGCCTGATTAGCTGCTTCAGATGTGTTTGAGTAAGGGTTGGAAATAAACTCTTAAGCACAGTGAGTCTGCAATAAAAGGCTGTAAAAACTCTCTGTCTCTCTGTCTCTCACTTCACTCACTCACACACACACACACACACACACACACACACACACACACACACACACACACACACACACACACACACAGAGGGAGGGGGTAGGGGGACTGAGACCCTACGTCTAAGAGAGCTTAAGTATGTGCGTAAGAATGTTTGAAAAATCCACATTTAAACCAAAATATCTGACTTCCTGTTGGTCAGAGCTAATGACTGTAAATGAGAAAGTTGTCCAGTTTAATGAGAACAATAAGTGTACCGAGTTTGGTGACTGTAGGTTAAACTAAACCCCCCACTTTTGTCAAAAGGTGGCGCTGCAGAGCCCCTGCTCCCCGCCCGTTTCTAAGGCTTTGTCCATATCTACTGTATGACAATAATGATATGTGTGTCGAGTTTCATCCAATTTGAAGCATGTTAACGGCTTCAAAAACGCCAAAGAATATTATAAAAGTTTGACGTGTTGCCAAGGCAACTATGTTTGAGATATCACAATTCTTTTCAAAGGTCTACATCTGTTTTGACATTATTGTGGTGAAGTTTGAAGCAAATCGGATAAAAATAAAATGGTGATCTCAAAGCATTTTGAAAGTGACACGCTTCCTGCTGCCAGTTGGTGGCAGTATAACTTTGACTCACAATAGTCACATCCATGTGATCTGACTATTACAACCAACACACTCGTGAAGTTTCATAAAGATCAATCAATGTATGCAGAAGTTATAACACATTTCCTGTTTCCCTTTTCTCGCCATAAATTCGTTGCCTCGCCACAGCCAAACCGTTCGAGATATCAAAAATCCGCTGGCAATTTTTCATCATCAATGTCTTGACTTCATGCTGACCGAGTTGGTGGGTGATCGGATTAATTGCCTAGGAGGAGTATATCAAATTCCAGAGCATGCGTTTTTCAAAACCCATAATAGCGACTTCCTGTTGAGGTGACGTATAACTTAGAGTACGAAAGTTGTTTGGCCCGATAAAGTCTATATGTGTACCGAGTTTTATACTTGTATGTGCAAGCGTGTTTGATATATGGACCACGTTTTCTGACCCAATTCAAGGGGGCGCTGTCGAGCCCTCCTGCCACGCCCGGGTACCAGCTTCTGCCCGGCCCTGATGGCCGCGGGTTCCAATGTATGTGCAAAGTTTCATGAGTTTTCGAGCATGGTAAGGGCCCCAAAATGCCCGAATAGTTGGAAAAAAAAAATAAAAAAAAATAATAAATATAGCTGCGAGCAGCGATGACGGGCCAAAGCCCGGTGGCACCGCCACCCCGGTGGCTTCAGGTCAACTGTGCACAGCGGGCAATGGGCATTTAAAACGGTTAAACATAAAAGTACTATGTCAATATCACACCACATTTACTGCAGCAGCTTTTACTTCAAACTTCAGCCATGTTTTTTAGTGTTTTTTGGTCCAAACAGCATATTAACTTTTAACCATTTCAACTACCAGAAGACTGCTATTACACTACAATTGTCCACTATAGATCGGGTACCAGCTTTTCTCCGGCTGTAATGGCCGCGGGTTCTGACCCGTGTGCAAAATTTCAAGAGTTTTGAGCATGTTAAGGGCCCCAAAAACCCAAAAACTTAGAAAAAAAATATAATAATAATATCCTAAAGAAAACAAAAGGGCCTTCAGCCCCTTAGGGCTTTGGCCCTAATAATAATCCTAAAGAAAACAATAGGGCCTTCAGCCCCTTGGGCTTTGGCCCTAATAATATAGCTGCAAGCAGCGATGGCGGGCCCAAGCCCAGTGACACCGCCACCCGGTGGTTTCAGGGTAACTGTGCAGCGGGCATTAGGCATTTAAAATAGTTAAACATCAAAAGACTATGTCAAATTCACTCCACATTCACTCAACAAGGTGGCGCTATAGAACCCCTCCTCCCTGCCCGTTTCTAAGGTTTTGCCCATGTCTACTGGATAGCAATTCTGATGTGTTTCAACTTTCATACAATTTTAAGCTTGCTAAGAGTCTCAAATGCATCCAAAATGAATAATAAAGTTTTATGTGTTGCCAAGGCAACAGTGTTTAAGATATCACAATTCTTTTCAAAGGACTACATCTGCCATGTTTAAACATTATTCTGATGAAGTTTGAAGCAAATCGGGTAAAAAAGATGGTGATCTCAAAAGCATGCTGAAAGTAACACATTTTCCTGCCAGTTGGTGGCCCTATAACTTTGACTCACAATAGTCACATCCATGTGATCAGCCTTGTACAATGAACACACAGCCGAAGATTCATCAAAATTAATTAATGTATGCAGAAGTTATAACACTTGTTTCCCTTTTCTTGCCATAAATTTGTTGCCTCGCCACGGCCAAACCGTATGAGGTATCCAAAATCCATTTCAATTAAACAACTTCAATGTGTTAGCACAAGTTAAAAAAGCTTGGTGTAAATTATAAACCCTGTAGGAGTAGTAGTATAAAATTCATAGCCTGTTTTTTCAAAAAATTAACATTCAAACCAAAATAGCCGACTTCCTGTTGGTCGGAGCTAATGAATGTAAATTAGAAAATTGTCCGGCTTGATGAGACAATATGTGTACCGAGTTTGGTGACTGTAGGAAAAACTAACCCCCCACTTTTGTCAAAAGGTGGCGCTACTGAGCCCCTCCACCACGCCCATTTCTATGGCTTTGTCTGTACTGGTTGACAATATTGATGTGTGTGTCGAGTTCATGCAATTTGAAGCATGTTAAGAGCCTCAAAAACACTCAAGAATATTATTAAGTTTGACCTGTTGCCATGGCAACAATATTTCAAATATCAAAAATCCTGTCATAGGTCTACATCTGCTGTGTATTGACATTACACTGATGAAGTTTGAAGCAAATCAGGTAAAATAAGAGGTGATCTCAAAGCATTTGAAAGTGATACACTTCCTGCTGCCAGTTGGTGGCGCTATAACTTGACTCACAATAGTCACATCCATGTGATCGGACTACTATACAACACACGCTGAAGTTTCATAAATCAATAATGTATGCAGACATTATAACACATTTCCTGTTTCCTTTTTCACCATAAATTCGTTGCCTCGCCACGGCCAAACCGTTCGAGATATCAAAAATCCGCTGGCAATTTTTAATCATCAATGTCTTGACTTCATGCTGACCGAGTTTGGTGGCGATCGGATTAATCGTCTAGGAGGAGTATATCAAATTCCAGAGAATGCGTTTTTCAAACAACCCTAATAGCTGACTTCCTGTTGGCGTGGCGTTTAACTTAGAGCACGAAAGTTGTTCGGCCCGATGAGGTCTATATGTGTACCGAGTTTCATACTAATACGTGCAAGCGTGTTTAATATATGGACCAAATTTTCGGACTTTTTCAAGGGGGCGCTGTCGAGCCCCCCTGCCACGCCGGGTACCAGCCTCTGCGGCCCTATGGCCGCGGATTCCAATGTGTGTGCCAATTTTCAAGAGTTTTTGAGCATGTTAAGGCCCCAAAAAGCCCGGAAGACGGGAAAAAAAAAAAAAAAATATAATAATATATAGCTGCGAGCAGCGATGACGGGCCAAAGCCCTGGGCACCCCACCCGGTGGCTTCAGGTCAACTGTGCACGTGGGCATGGCATTTAAACGGTTAAACATAAAAGGACTATGTCAATTTCACACCACATTTACTGCAGCAGCTGATGCTCCTATAATGACAAACCACAAAAGCTACATGCATGAGATCGTTTAAATTGAGATGACTTTCATGTCACAGAATGTTATAAGTCAATTTCAAATGAGTGCAGAATATCACCCTAATCTGAAATGTCTGTGTTTTTTCTCAGACAACCTATAAAATTCTAGAGCAAATTAAATACTGTTTATTGTGCAAACTCCATAGTGCTCTGAAAAAAACTAATCCAGCCTTAATGTGAATGTCTGTGATTGCTGATGATGTATCCACCTTATTCCAACGCCCCATGGACGCTTTGCACAAATTATGGGAGGTTGGGTGTAAATTTGCTTTTAC
>JAOTNS010001045.1:0-20444 GCA_028476615.1 Culter alburnus | reverse complement strand
TGGAACCTGACATTTTAGCTGGTAACAGTGCCGACTCGAGTAAAACGTGGTTAGATTAAACATACATGCACATGTACTGTAGTGTTTCCTTTGCCCGAAAACTCTAAATACAAAGAGGGTACACCTGAACCGGTGCATCCTACTAATTAGTTGTTATGGAAGCCTTGTAATCTTTTATCTTTGATCATTATGAAAGAAAAATATGAGTTTTTGATTTGGCAAGGCAAGTTTATTTGTGTTAGCACATTTCTCAACAATGTCAAGCTAATTCAAAGTGCCTTTACCATAAACATGAATTATTGAACTGAAAATTAATCAGTTGTTTTTATAACCCAAAAATATTGTTAACATTTTTTATTTAACTTTTTTTTGGTCAATGTTTTTATATTTTATTATGTTCACGTTTGTAATTTCTTTTAATGTTTATTTGTTTGTATTTGTAAAATTTATTATTTTTTTATCATTGTGTATTATCTTAAGTTTCTTTTTCTAAATAAAAACCTTTTATATTTAATTTGTTTGGACGGATTGCTTTATGAGAACCTGTTTATATTTAAGTGAAAAGATCCTTTAGTGCCATTATTTTGTTGTCTATTGCTGTATAGATGTCTCATTCATTAGTAATGTAATTGATGATTGTCTATTTTTGGGTTTATGGTTTGACTTCTATTAGATTTCACTGACAAGCCCACTTTTTTGCCTTATTTTAAAGCCTAGACCCGTATTAACCGTCTATTAGACATAAATGTAGTTGTCTAATAGTCGTCTAATTGATGATTAGTCTACTCTTGGGTTGATGATTAGACGTCTATTAGATTTTCACTGACAGCCCAAATTCAGCCTTATTTTAGCCTAGATCCATATTCACCGTCTAGTAGACATATATATGTACTCGTCTAATAATCGTCTAATTGTGTAGTCTTTTTTGGTTTATGGTTAGACGTCTATTATATTTTCACTGACGCCCAAATTTTGCCGGTTGTTTTAAGCTAACTGTCGGGGGCTATGTTTCGACTGCTAGTATACTCTAATAGACAAAAATTACTTGGCTGGGTTTTAAGTACAAATAGTTCGCGTATGCGTTCACACTGAAAATTCAAAAAGAAAAAGTACACTTAATACCGTATGATGCACTAAATTAACTAGAAAAAAATGATGCATGTTGGCACTCATGCACTCACGGCGCAGCTTTAATTACGTTGCGGAAGGTGAGGGAGCATCAGACTCTGATGTTTAATGACAAAATAAATGTATATAATTTACATACACTACATGGAAGAGTACATAGTGCACAAGTACATTGTATAAGTGCATAGTGTATAGTGCATCATTTTGGACGCAGCTTATCAGTATTTACTGTTAATCAACATGCACACATTCTTGATGTTTGACAATTCACTTTAACCTAATCACAGGCACTACTCTTCACCACAATGGTAATCATAAAAACGTCAACATCACAGAAACACCTTTACATAACAAAACACAGAATATTACACAATACACATCTTCCCTTGTATTAAAGGTGCCCTAGAACGGGTTTTCACAAGAATATAAGTCTAAGGGTGTCCCCTAAATGGTCTGGGAAGTTTCAGCCTCAAAATCCCCTAGAGTTTTTTTTTATTAATTTTTTTAACTCTATTTTGAGCCATAATTATAAATGTACCGTTCAGCAGCAGCCCCTTTAATCTCGCGTTTCCCGCCCCCAGCTTGGACTCCTTAAACAGCCTAAACAACGTTCATCACAGCTAATATAACCCTCAAAATGGATTCTTTACAGAGGGTTCGTCATCATGCTGCCATGCACGCATCGATCATGTGAGTATAGTATTTATTTGGATGTTTACATTGATTCTGATGAGTTTGAAGGGCTGTGCCTCCGTGGCTAAAGCTAACATTACACACTGTTGGAGATTTAAAAGAATGAAGTTGTGTTTTTATGAATTATACAGACTGCAAGTGTTTAAAAAAAAATGAAAAAACACTAGTCTTGTCTCCATGAATACAGTAATAAACGATGGTAACTTTAACCAGATTTAACAGTACATTAGCAACATGCTAACGAAACATTTAGAAAGACAGTTTACAAATATCCCTAAAATCAATCATGTTATCATGATCATGTCCGTTATATTGCTCCCATCTGCATTTTTCGCTATTGTCCTTGCTTGCTGCTTACAGTACTTAGTCCTGATGATTCACTGTGCACAAGATCCAAACGTTATACTTGGCTCCCTTGCTAGTCCTTGAACATGGGCTGGTATATGCAAAATAGTGGGGCGTACATATTAATGATCCCCACTTTCCGTACGTGGTTCGGTGGTTAAGTTTGATTCGTCTGTTCTTTTCGAGGTCTTTTAACAAATGAGATTTACATCAAAGGAGAAACAATGGTGTTTGAGACGCACTATATGTCGTCAATGTACTGACTCTTTTTAGTCAAACTATGGCCATATAAATTCAATTTTTAATTCGATGGCACCTTTAATCTTGTGCAAAAACGCCTGTAAAACACTCAATCCCACATTTATTCCCCTTTACAGAGTGTGATCGCAAAGCAATCTGGAAACTTGAAATGCTGCTTACTTAGTTTAATGTTGAATGGAACTCTTTCTGATAACATTGTGTTACGTTGGGACCATCTGCAACGTTGTGACAACTTAATATTGCTCTCAGTAAACTAAAAAATAATAGTCTAAGGGTTTACTCAAAAATGTTGAGCTATACAAAAATAAAACTAAACTCCTCTTTCAGAAAATGTAATTGTTTTAAGTTGCATCAATGATTTAACAGACTTTAACTGCAGCATACTCAATCTTTATAAGTTAGTAGTACTATCCGGGTTTACAGTGTATTACATGGTGACCTTATTAACTAGTGTGACTGTGAACATGGTAATGGGTGGGCCTTAGTCAGCTCCCTAGTCCCTAGTCAGGGCACTGCTAAAAAACTCATCTTTGTTACTTTCCTAACTACATATTTTAACAATTATATTTTATTATATTATAGTCACGCAAGTCAGGCAGACACAAGAAACCTCAGATGAATATATATCCAGTACAGTATATCCAAAGTTAATAATTCTGGCAAGATAATCAACAAAACAGGCAGAGTAACACACCTTAACATAATCACGAGTAACACTGAACAGAAAATGAAGGCAAAGGCACAATGTAAGTAGTAAATAAAAATGAGACTAATTAATCAAACACAGCTGAAACCATATGAACTAATGATAGTTACTATCAGGGACGGACTGGGACTAAAAAACTGCCCTGGACTTTGACTAGGCCCGGCCCAAAGCAATCGCCGTGCGGAAACTCGACAACAACAACAATAACGCCTGGCATGAGTGTCACAAGACTTTAATTGTGGCTCATGAGACTATACAAAACCATCCAAATTATAGCAATAGCACTGATGTTTACTAGATGTTGTGTTAAAGCATATTATTCTAGATTAAACTGAATACTCATATAGCAGGGGTCTCCCCCAAAATAAAATTGGCGGGGGGCCGTTTTCCTGTGATTGACCCTCATAGGAGGGCCATATAACATTCAGAGCGCAGAAGCGCAACATTTCAGAAATTTACTTTCTTTTGCCATTTATTTCCATTTCCTTCAAATTTCATTAGCTACGAAAATATTTTAATCCCTACAAAAAACTAAAAAATAAATACTTATTTACCATACTAAATGTAACAGCAGTCTCTCTCATTGTACAGAGTGTAATATAATTATATAATCTATTACTAATATAATACTAATAAACTCATATCCTATTACTAATAAATACTATTAATTGAAATAGTCTGGTGCAACCTTCTCACATCCAACAGATCATGGAAGTATAAAATCAGTATTTAGAAACAAACCAGCAACACTTGTGGCGTTGGAGTGGTCAGAAAAAACAAAAAACTGGAGCTATTATCAACTTTATTTTTGCCAAAAATAAAAATCTTTCATTGTTACATACATTATTAGTTTTTAACAGCTAGTGAAGTATTTTCCCTTACTTTATGTTAGCTTAAAGTAACATTAAAATCTGCACTGAACAACACTGTACGAACAAATACAATCCTGAACATTTGTAACTTACACTCTTCTTTTTGACAGACACCGGAGCGCTTGTGCTCCCACCAGCTGAGCCACGTTTTGTCCAAGATGCCGTTTGAGCATCGGTAACGTTTATGGGCTGCATCGGATGCGTTTCGGTGGTTTAAATCGGCGCTTGTGACTTAAAGTCTAGGTGCTTTTACTGTAATTTAGGCAAGCCGCTCATAATAGAAGCGATTGAGAGCGCGGCTTATGGTTGCATAGCAACGACAGACGTCACTGGAGCGAAAGCGCATTGGAAAGAAGAATGCGGCGCGGCCGCTTTGTGACGCGATATGTGAATGCCCCTTAGAACTTGACTTTCTTTGCATATCCGACAAGTAGCAACTAGACGAATAATAATTAATAATAATAATAATTTAGTGGGCCGGATTAAAGTGTTTTATGTTTTGAGATCAGTTGCGGGCCGGGTAGAGGGGGTGGTCGGGCCGTAAATGGCCCGCGGGCCGGCAGTTTGAGACCACTGATCTAAAGTCTTTGCTGTTGGTTTCTTCCTACTCTTCCACTTCTTCTTCTCCTTACTTGGCGGCCACGGCCAGTGCATCTGGCATCCAACTTAAAGGTGCATTGCTGCCATCTACAGTACTGGAGTGTGAAACAGATATTAGTGGGGAAAAAAAACGGTGTGACTGCGTGCGTGCGGGTGTGGTCCCCGGCCCGCCGGCCGTCCCTTAGTACCGGCCGTTCTGTGATTCTCAGATCACACATATGGCCAGTCCGCCCTGGTACTATAGAGGGTAGCATCGACGTCACTTTCCTGCTGGAACGTGCTCCCTCAGCTGGACTGAGTGGCAAAAGAACCTGCTGCATGACTGGATTTAACAGGGGAAACTGCGAAAACACAAATAAAACAAACAATTACTCTAAAGATTGGGCTCGAAAGTGTTTCTTACAATTTGTCAAATAAACCTAATCCATGTATATTGACATGCAGCCAGAAGTCGTGTTTCCTGACAATTATATGTGCCTGATTTCAATGCCGGGGAATTATATAAAGCAAATCTGCCTGTGAATATTTTACATAACTACATATAGGTAGTATAAATCTGAGTAATCATTTATATCAATATATAATAATACAATGATTTTACCTCAAAATCCACAATTTGACACAAAATGATAACTGCAAATCCATGTTTCTTTGCCTGTAGTCCAGTTGTTTCTGTGAATTGCAGCGATACATTTGCTTTTCTTTTTCTGAAGCTTTTGGCAGTCTTTGAATATATACCTCAGGTTTTTTTGTCAAAGCTATTTGTACAGTCAATCACAAAGCTCTTTTCTGTTTTGGATGTGTTTTGTGTGTTTTTCATGGCATTCACGCTGAAAACCAATGCTGCTCAGTCTTTGTAACCGCAGTCATAATGGTTGACGGTGACGTCATGGTGCATACCCTCTATAGAAAGAAATGAGAACGGGAAATTAAAGAAAAACAGGAACTAATGAAATACATTCTAAAAGTCTGTGCATGACAAAGCCAACTAAACATAATTGTGACAACTATATTATATTCCCCACAATGTAGATAGACTTCCTTGTGTCTTGTGTCAATTCAAAAATTGATAAAGAAATCCAAAAAATACTGTTAATATGTGTACAATGGCATGTCCGTATTATGCTTGGCTTAGAACTGGGAATTCACTTAAAAAGGCTAGCATCTATTGTAGTGATTTTTACTTTGTCCATTCAAGGACGCAAAATAAAATAGGGATTGGTACACGGTCACCGCTGACGTTTGTGATTTTTTGGATCACACGTCTCTTAAGGTGTGGTTATGAGTCACATCAGATGACCACTCCCCCCCTAGTTCAGGGCACCAGTCAAGGTCTTTTACCTTGGTGGTATGAGAACACTCATAACACAAGTGTAATAAAATACATTTTATTAACAAAAAGATAAACAAGAATAACTAACACAACTACTAAATGAATACCATGAATGATAAAGGAATAACGTGCATAAGATACATAGAGTACAAGTGATTAATTTGGGTGTGGCTATGGAAGAGTTACGCTATCTATGGAAAGATAACTTTTTCTCTGAAATAATAAGTTGGAGAACCTTATTCTGCAACAAACAAATAACGAGAGATATTTGTTATTGACTAACATCAGCTATATTGAATCTAATAGGAATTAGGAACCTATATGCTGATAATATACAACAATGCCAAGGTTTGGGGAAGAGGTTTGGTTAAGTGATATTTATTTTCCACGTGGTTGAGTCCGTGACGGTGACATCTTCCACTGGTTGTGCTGGGTGACAATGCAGTGGGGAGAGGAGCCAGAACTGTTTCAACAGTCTTGAACACGGAAGCTCTGTGGGATGCTGCTCTCCTGGAGCACCAAGGGTCTAAAATCTGGAAACCGCAGATATTCCCCATTCCCTGCATAGGTGCAGAAGGTCCTTAACAATCTGGAACACAGCAAGACGAAGGTACCTTGGAGTGAAGGTTTTGCTCTCCTGAACTTAACCTTGTTACGATGTCGTCACTGTCTCACTGGACGGAAACTCTGAAGTAGTGTTGTTTGATGTCTCTTTCCTCACAAGCTAGGCCGTAGTCCGTCTCTGTTGTAGTCTCGTCTCTGTTGCTGCCTCAAAGTGTAGACTCAGATCATGGGATCTTTTTGTCTCTCTGGATGGCCGAGGCATCAGAACTGTGTTGTCTGCTCTGTCTTCCCTTTGATTGGCAGACTCAGAACGTATATCTGTTAATGTCTTTCCCCCTTTGAAGGGCAGACTCAGAACGGTCTATCTTTGGTCTATCCTTGTTACAGTACAGGACAGACTCAGAACAATATCTGTTAATGTCTCACTCCATACAGAGTTGAGACCCAGAACAAGGAGTGTCTGTTGAAAGGGTACCTTTATCCCTTTCCGATGAGGAGGAGATTGCATTTTGGCACTTCTCCATTCGAGTGCTGTGATTGGCTGCTGGCATCAGAGGGGACACACAAAGTGTGGCCCACCCTTCCCCCCTGTGGAACTCATTGCATGAAGCACAAAGTTGGAGTCTTTACAGTGTCTTTAAAGTTTAAACTACCAATGCATTTCTCACTTTCCAAACCACCACCAGAATACCTTTGGCAAATTTCTAAAAAATAGAGACTAACATGATGGAAAAGATTTAACTGTCATTCAATTGTACATTAACAGCTGTATTTGTATCAGATGTTGCACTACCAATGGCTGTCACTGAGAATACTTATTTCTGTGAATAAGTATGAAATGGATTGTAGTTTGCATTAGTTCTCAGGTTTTCAAACATAGTTTTGATGGATTTGGATGATCTTTGTGATCTCATCTTTTTTCACCCATTTCTGTAAGGTCCCCGAGGAATTTTTATGGCGGGGTCTGTGGCCAACCTTAGGAGTAGGCTCTAGATGGGTGAAGGCAGAAACTGCCTGTGGACCAATAAGAAGTCCTGTCCTTTCCAGGCTTGGTACAAGAGTTCTCCCTCTTGTCCTCTAAGAGATATCTGGATGTTGTCCTTAAATCTTTATCGATGCTTTGGACAGTTTGTTTGTGTTAGGTCCACCAAGATCCAATCAAAATGTAGCAAACCTTTGTCCGCTGTACGGACAACAAGAGGGGCCCGGCCATAAACTGGGCCCTAGAATGTGCTGTTCACTACACTGTGTAGCTGCTAGTTTGCCCGGCAAAGAAGCTCAGAAAAACATGATGCAGTAAAAAATGTAGTGCTGTTTAAAATTCTTACCGGTTGCTGCATTTTCTTTCACTTCAGCCCGCTTCGATATTTGATTGGTCATGCCGTAGCTAGAAAAACGAGAAACAGCTAGCACACTTTGCTAACACACATGCACATGCATGTGCTTGGAGTTCCAGTTTACTTTTATCCAACAATGTTACTCCACCAAACTAATGAAGTTATCAAATATTGACAGATAAAATCTATCAAATTTATGTGAGTAAATAGTTATCTTTGTAATGACATGGCTTATTATAGTGCCGCTCTCTCTCTCCTGGCACACAGGTAAATTTACACAAAGGTACATGACCTGCGTGAAGTTGGCCCCCCACCCAACGCAAAACGTCTGCAAAATAGTCTCAATCGTTTGTGCTCCGTTTGTGCCGGTTTGTGCCGTAAAAATTTTCGTTTGTGCTGCTTTGGTTTTTTAGGTATTAAAAGAATATTTATAGGTCATTCTGAGGTCACCCAGCCCCCCACATGTTCCAAATTCACCGAAAATAGTCTCAAACGTTTATGCTTCGTTTGTGCTGGTTTGTGCGGTAGTTTGTGCCTCAACTTCGTTTGTGCTGCTTTCGTCAAAATTGTGCTGGTTGTGCGCGTATAAAAGGAAAATTTTCGAGTGCTGCTTTCAGATTTTAAAATATTGACTTGAATATAAATGACGTCACATGCCAATTCCACAAAAATAGTCTCATCTTTTGTGCTCCGTTTGTGATGGTTTGTTTCGGTAAAAGTTGGCTTTTAAAATATTAGACTTTGAATTATAGGCGATGATGTCACTCAGCCCCCCCACATGCTCCAAATTCACCCAAAATAGTCTCATTTGTTTGTGCTCCGTTTGTGCTGGTTGTGCGGTGAACTTTCCGTTTGTGCTGCTTCGGTTTTAAAATATTAAAGAACTGGGTATTCATTCCAGTCCCTCAGAATACCCCCCACAGCTCCATATTTGCCAAAATAGTCTCAACGTTGTGCTTTCATTTGTGCTGGTAAAAGTTTTGTTGTGCTGCTTCGTTTTTTAGATATATCTATTAAATAATATTTAGAAAAATCTCAGGTGCATCATCCCCCCAAATGCTCCAATTCACCACAAACAGTCGCAATGCGTTTGTGCCCGAAAAAGTTTCATTGTGCTGCCCCCCTCGCTTTATAAATATTAGACATTGATTGCATTGAAATGAATGACACTGAACGGCTGCAAATGCAAATTGCATAAGAGCATAGTGATTAGGATATACCAAAGCATAGACATTTAACAGAAATAGTAGGAGCAATGTGATTTCAAATTAAGTCTCTGTTTGCTTTCCTCCTTTTCAGTGACGAGGCGCGTGTCAGAAACGGAAAGTTGTTGCATCAAAAAAGCTGCATCAGTCCGTGTAATTCCTTCAATTAATAGCCTACTCAAGAAATCGACTTATTTAATTGTCTAACTAAACAAATCGAAAAAAAAGCAAATATGGCTTCGTTAAATTTTGATTTACTTGAAAGTAAACAAAGACAAAAAAGAAGCCTATCCACCTGTTTCCGCGGGGCGCTACTGTAAAAGAGAACGTGGGTACAACTTCCGGTGAGGCGGCGGAAGCAGCATACCAATGGTATTTGTGTGCTAATTAGCGAAGAGGCTAGGTGTTTTTTTGATCATTGTTTCCTTTGTAAAGTTGCAATCTTTATGAGAGATGTCATTACGGTGCTCAGGGACAACATCTCAGTTTACTACATTATTGTTAATAATATCACAATACAATAAACAGTTTTCGTGCCTTAATTGCTCTTTACTTTACTGACCTTCCACAAAGTGCTGCTGCATGACTAGATCATCCTGACCTTGCAATCACTTGAACAACCGCTGTCTGTACTTCCCGTCACTGATGCTAGCACAAAGCCTTATGATTTATTGACTCCATAACGTGTCGTGCGTTGCCAGAGCGAGTCGCGTTCCACTATGCGATGCTACAGGCTACTTATGTTAACCACTGCGATAAATAAATCCACGTTTATGTAAAATATCAGAGACTGCTTGAGGAATGAAGACAAATCTTAGTGATTATAATCGTGTAGTTATTTGGTTTAATGTTTTATCTGTCTCTTCCCTGTTGATTCCTCCAATGCATATCTTTCACAGATTCCACACTCCGGTTTAACTCGTATAACTCTAACTCCTGTTGTCTCTCTCTGAGCTCCTTCTGTTTGCTCTGGCGAAGGATCAGGATAGTTAGACGGAGAGATCGCGCAAACATCCTCGGATAGAGCAATCATCGCATAATTTAGAGGAAAAAAAATGGAATGGTCAGAAAAGTGACGTAAACATAGGGTTGTTATCAATATATTTCTAAATTTGTAAGCCTTTGGATTTAAAAGCCTTAGTGGAGTTGATTTTGCATTCTTGTGATCGTAAATAAATGGAAGCATGCGCAACTGAATAGGTCTGTGGTTTTCTTTTTATGTCAATATAAATATCAGTTAGATTTAGCACCCTGACTGATTAACACATTACTATTACTGTAACATTTTTTTTATTGTAAAACATTGTTCAAATATTGATGCCTGGAATCTTAATTTTTAAGTAAAAAACAAACGTTCGCAAGTTTGGATCGTTAAAATCTGAATGACTGTCACTGTTGAATGAATGAGTGTCACGTCGCTTGTTTACTTCGAACCGAAGACCGCTCTCCACGTTTGACGCAAGCCTCATGGGGGCGTAGGAAAACTTGTGTATATAGATTAAAAAATTAGCTTAAGAGGTTTTTTTTTTTTTTTTTTGGTGTTATGGTGTTAACTTAAATTAGTTTATGCTATAAAATTCGTTTCAAATGTGTGGGTGGCCCCTAAAATACTCATTTTGGCTTTAGTGGTCAAAACACACTGAGGAAATTTTAATCTATTTGTATTTATTTTATTCTTAAAGGCCGATAAGAAAACCCATGGTGCAACATGTTTCACCACTCGTTATTACAACAGTTTTTTTTTTGTTTTGTTTTTTATTTTTTATAAATAACATAATTTGTGTTTCACATTGGAAAACCTAAAATATCAAAAAAACAATGGATAGGATTGCGCAGCGCCTCCGCGGACAAGATGCTCTCTGATGAGTGATTGATTCCTAGGATGTGTATGTTTTTATGTTTTGTATGCTTTATATTAATGTGCTTGTATTTTCTCCATTTTAATGTACAGCACTTGGACAACTTTCGTTGTATTGAAATGTGCTTAATAAATAATAATACAAAATAAGTACAACGTTGTTGAAAGGTTTTATAATGTGTGTTTCCTGAAGGATAATTGATCATGATTACATAATTAATTGATGTAATTCTAATATTTGTTTTTTTTTTTTGTTTTTTTTTCCCATTTTTTTTGTAAAGAAATAATGAAACAATAACAATATTGGATGTTTAATTGGGGTCCGGGTCCCCGTCATCCGGCACCTGGTAGGCTGATTTCTTTCTTACTTAAAAAGAAATAAAGAGGAAAAGAAAGAGTTTGATTTTGTTTTTTGTTTTGTGTAAAAAACTGCACAAACTGAAAAATAAAGATCTTTTTTCGTAATTTTATTCATACGGTTAAAAAATGTGATTATTCTTTAATATTTGTTTTTCGCATGATTGACGCCCTGAAACGCCATTCAACTTATGTCTTGCATGTCCCATCATGCAATCATCTGATGTAGGGGCTACTGTATTCTGCATATTAGTTAATTTTTTTTTTTTTTTTTTCTTGGTTGTTTCATATATTTCTTAGCCAATTAGCCTACACTCTATGAAAAAATGCTACGGGTTAAAAATCAACCTCAAGTTTGGGTTGAAAATGGACACACCCAGGCAATTGGGTTGTTTTAACCAGTGAGTCTGGGTTAAATGTTTGCCAACTTGCTGTATTTGTATTTAACTCACTTTGTATAAAAATTACTGTATTGCTTGCTTATAAATGAATTAATTAATTATTATATATTTTTAATAAATGAGCATTTATTAATAAGATAATGAATCATAAAAATAAACATATTATTCAATGCTTTTAATTAAATGTACAAACCTTTTGGAATTATTATTGTTGCCTCTATAATTATGTGTCTGATTTTAATTCTGTCACCTATGTTTTGGATCATTTTAAGTCCAGCATAAATGCATTTTTAATCAGTAGTTGGGTTAAATAAAACTATCGCACACGTTGCGGCACCCCTCCAAACATTTAACCGCAACCACTGGAGCTCTAACAGCCCAGTTGCTGGGTAATTTGTCCATTTTGCAGCCATCCACCTTGGGTTGTTTTACCAAACATTTTTTAGAGTGTGACATGCATAGTGGGCAGAGCTCAACATACTTCTCGTTGTTCGGGCGCGTATGCGGCCTGGCGGAATCGCCTATCATGTTTTCTGATATTTAGGTTTTCCAATGGGACACACAAATTATTTTATTATTATAGAATAAAAACAAAACAAAAAACTGAGGCTTGTAATACGAGTGAAACTACGTGCAAGTGGCATTATGTTTTTAATACAAATAATACACATTTGGCCTCTCAATGTTGTTTTAGAGTACCACATAAAGGCGCAAAATGGAGTATTTTAAGGGTGCCATCACCCACACATTTGAGAATTTTAAAGCATAAACAATTTGTTTAACGCTCATAAAGCCGAAAAAAGAAAATACAAAAAAAAGTCTTATATAGGCTTAATTCTTTTTTTGTCTTTGTTTATTTTTGCGATTTGGTTAGTTAGACAATTAATAAAGTTCGTTTTTTTCAGGGGACGTAGGCTAATTAATTATTGAAGGAATTACACGGACTGATGCCTCTTTTATGATGCAAGCATACTTCTGCTCGCTGTTCTGACACGTCCATTGTGCACTGAAAAGGAGGAAAGGTCAAACAGACGTTAATTGAAATCACAATTGCTCCTACTATTTCTGTTAAATGTTCTATGCTTTGGTGATATAGCCTAATAGTTCACATTATCATATGCTCTTAATCGATTTGGCATTTGCAGTCCGTTCAGTGTCCTTCATTTCAATGCAATCATTTCTAAGTATTTAAAAGCGGGCAGCACAATGACACTTTTATCTGCACAACGATTGCGACTGTTTGTGGTGAATTGTAGGAGCATGTGGGGGGCTGAGAGACCTCAGAATCAATTGCCCATTCTTTTAATATTTTAAAAACCGAAGCAACACAAACGAAAATTTCACCAGCACAAACCAGCACAAACGAAGCACAAACAAGCGAGACTATCTAGGGTGAATTTGAAGCATAGCCTATGTGGGGTGGGGGGCTGAGGACTCCATTGAGATTTATGAAATATGTATTTTAACGATGCATAATCTAAAAAGAAAAAAAAAACATAAACAAAGCAAAACAAACGTACTAAACTTTTACCAGGCAAAACGGAGCACAAAGCAAAAGAGACTATTTGGGGCGAATTTGGAGCGTGTGGGGGCTGAGTGACGTCATCGCCTATAATTCAAAGTCTAATATTTTAAAATTGAAAGCAGCACAAACAAAACTTTTAATGGCACAAACCAGCACAAACGAAGCACAAATAATTGAGACTATTTTGGGCGAATTTGGAGCATGTGGGGCTGAGTGACCTGAGAATCACCTATAAAAGTTATTTTAATATATTAAAAACCGAAGCAGCACAAATGAAAATTTCACCAGCACAAACGGAGCACAAAACAAAAGAGGGACTATTTGGGGCGATTTGGAGCATGGGGGGGGGGGCTGAGTGATGTCCATCGCCTATAATTCAAAGTCTAATACTTTAAAATCGAAATCAGCACAAACGAAAATTTAGTCGCCGGCACAAACCAGCAAAAACGAAGCACAAACGTTTGAGACTATTTTTCGGTGAATTGGAACATGTGGGGGGCTGGGGGACTCCAGAATGGGGGGGGGGGGACCTATAAAATATTCTTTTAATACCTAAAAAACCAAAGCAGCACAAACGAAAATTTTTACGGCACAAACCAGCACAAACGGAGCAAAAGCGATTGAGACTATTTTGCAGACGTTTTGCGTTGGGTGGGGGGCCAACTTCACGCAGGTGTAAAACCTGGTCAAATCCTAGAAAGTGTGGAATATCCTCTGTTTCTGCTGCTGAAAATGTCCTGCTCAAAATTTCTTCATTGTGATTCACAGTGAAAAAATATTTACTGTTGAATTTACCCACAACATGCTGCATACAGGTTCTACAGTAAGGATTTGTTAATTTTACAGTAAAAATACTGTGAAAACTACAGAAATTTGTTACAGTGTAGCTCTCGGTTTCAAAAAACTGGAATGCAGAAAAATATAAAACCCGATTCCAAAAAAGTTGGAACAAATACTGTACAAATTGTGAATAAAAAGGAATGCAATAATTTACAAATCTCATAAACTTATATTTTATTCACAATAGAATATAGATAAGTCATATCAAATGTTGAAAGTGAGATCATTTTGAAATGTCGTGGCCAAATATTGTTTTCATTTTGGATTTCATGAGAGCTGAACACATTCCTAAAAATAGTTGGGACAGGTATAGCAATAAGGCCGGTGTTCGCACCAGTTAGCATTTTTTCCAGCTGCTAGCATACTTTTTCAATTGTTTTCAATGGGAACGCCGCGTTTTTTAAACTGCCATGGGAGCAGTAACAGGCGCTCAAATCAGTCTCGTGTATAGCTGGGGGGGGGGGGGGGTGCATTTTTTACTGGTCGCCTCGAGTTGAAGAATTTTCAAGGCTTTGATGGTAAAACGTCTGGGCGCTCATCACTGTCTACCTTTTATAGAAGCCGCGCATCTATCATCAGAGTGGAGGAGAGGCGGAACAAATACAACAAATCGCGACGGCAACTTCATCAACATTCTTGTCTTGTTACTATTCGACATCACCAAACGGGAGAGAACGAAACGAAATGGATGGAGAAATGAATCTTGCTGGTCTCCGAATCATACTTAAGGTGCAAGTAATCCACATGTGTTCACCATTTTTAGTCTGAAAAAATTGAGCCATGCATAAATCGATGATTTATAATTAACGCTGGGTCAGGTGCTGTATATTTCCGCTCATAGCACCAAAGCTTCAACGAAAAAAAAACGGCTGGCAAGCTGGATGCAGAAGCTCTCATGCAAGCGCGGAGAATCAGCAGTACGGGCGTTTAAGCAGAGTAGTCGCCTAGCGTTATTCAGTCTGGCTAAAAACCGCTCATGGTGGATCATGCACGGCCTAAGGGGGCGCAGAAAAGTTAAATGTATTCATATAAGGAAGCAGCTGGAGGAACTTCATTTGCAACTTATTAGGCTCAATTGGCAACATGATTGGTAAAAAAGAGATGGCAGTGTCTCTTCAAAGTCAAGATGGGGGCCGAGGATCACAATTCCTCCCATGCTGTGGGGGCCAAAATAGTGGAGGCAATGAATCAGAATGAGTTTCTGCAGAGAAAAATTGCAAGAGTTTGAAGTTATCATCATCTAAGTGGCATAATATCTCAAAGAATTCAGAGAATGCTGGAGGCAATCTCTGTGGCGTAAGGGTCAAGGCCCAGGGGTAAAACCATACTGGATGTCCTGCGTGATCTTCGGCTGCCTAAGACGGCACTGTCATCACATACAGGAATGCTACTGTAATGGAAATCACAACATGGGCTCAGGAATACTTTGCTCTATAAAAATTGTCGGTGAACCAAATATTAACCGTGGGCCATTCAGGCCGTTGCCGGGGCTAAAACTCTATAGGTCAAAAAAGAAGCCATATCGAAAAACGTGCTCCGAAGGGCGGCAGGCATTTTCCCTCTGGCCAAGGCTGATTTAAAATGGACTGTTGGCAAAAATGGAAAACTGTTCGTGGTCAGACGAATCAAATGTTGAAGTTCTTTTTGAAACCTGGGACGCCATGTCATCCGACTAAAGAGGACAATGATATACCCAAGTTGTGTCAGCGCTCAGTATTCAGAAGAAGCCTGTCATCTCTGATGGGATGGGGTGGGTGCATGAGTGCGTGGTGTGCATGGGCATAGCTTACACATCTGGAAAGGCCCGATCACTGCTGAAAGGTATCTCCAAGTTCTAGTTAGCAATCATATGCTCCCATCCAGACATCTCACGATCTTTCATGCATGGTAAGACTTGTTCTTTTCCAACATGACAAGCAGACGATCAAATAGGCTGCAGTCAATTACAACATCATGGCTGCGTAGAAGAAGGACCTGGTATCTGAAATGAGCCAGCGCTGCAGTCAGTCTTTCACACCCATAGAAAACATTTGCGCATCGATAAAGAGGAAGATGGCTTCAAAGAAGACTGACATTAGGGGCAACTAGTAAGGGACCTGTAGTAGACAAGAATGAACAACATTCCTATTCCTAAACATTGAGGCAACTTTCTACTCGTCCTGCTGGCAGATACGTTTGCTAGACTGTTATAAAAAGACGTAGTGGAGTGTCCACACAGTGGTAAAGCTTGCCTTGTCCTCAAGCTTTTTTGGGAGATGTGTTTATAGCCATAAACTATTAAAATCAACTTATTTTTCGTTTTTTCCCTTAAAATGATACGTTTTCTCATAGTTAAAACATTTGATATGTCATCTATGTTGTATTCTGAATAAAATATTGAAATTTGAAACTTCGACATAATTGCATTCTGTTTTTAATCACATTTGTTCAGTTCCCAACTTTGGAATCAGGTTTGTATTTCAGTTAGCCTAAGTCAGTTAGGCTAATATTATGAATGGCCTGTGCATCAAGGTAAAATGCTAGATAGGCAGTATGTATGAAGATTAGTATGTGTCCTGATTTTACACTGTGTTGCTTTGGCTTCTTTGGAATTACTTTCATTGTAAGAGAAGGAATATTTCCTGTCTATGCAGGAAGCATATTGCAGGACAAATAGGATAACACTTCAGTTATTAACTAATATGGAAACAAGATTCCTCATTCCTTATTAGGCAATCAATAATTACTGAATGAGATCAGTCTCGGTCCTAAATTTGTTATTACTGATTAGTTAATATTCTTTCCATATTAGTTAATAACTGAAGTGTTAATGTATTTATTTGTTCTGCATTACTAGTTACCTTAACGACTGACCTATTATTCTAAAGTAAAACCGATAGTTTTTGTATGATAAGTTTAAATGATTGATTGGTTGATTGATTAATTAATTAATTGTTTATTAACCTGCATACTTTATCAAAGCAGCATCTGACTCACTTTGATGTTGTAGTACTGAGTAACGCTGAGAGTCTCAGAATGTAAGAGTGTTCTGTAGATCCACAGCAGTTTATAGAAACTAGAGAATATCTGCATGGATCTTTATGGACAACCCTTAACAAAAAGAAACACCAGAGAATAATTATAAATTATTAAAGAATAATAGGGTAACGACAAACAGATGAGAACAATCAGGCAGGGAAGGCAGGAACACAAAGCACAAGACAGAACTACTAACAAAAAGATCACAAAACAAAAGCACAAACAATTCATAATTTGTGACAGAATACTTTGTGTGCCTGAGAACAGCAAGCTTATGTGATATTGTTAATTAATCCTTCACGGATTGGCTCAGTAGACCAAATATTTCAGACATTTAAGGGGGGACACTT
Source organism: Culter alburnus (assembly GCA_028476615.1). Classification (NCBI taxonomy): domain Eukaryota; kingdom Metazoa; phylum Chordata; class Actinopteri; order Cypriniformes; family Xenocyprididae; genus Culter; species Culter alburnus. Next base: position 3,051 of record JAOTNS010001045.1, on the reverse strand, counting down.
AGACAAAAACACTGTTTTTTTCAGGCACCTGTCAATTTTGAGATTTTGTGCTTTTTGGCTTTTCATAAAGTGTTTTTTCAGACTGGTGGAAAGAAAAAATCCAAAATAAACTTTTAAGAGTATGTTTTATAGCACTTTATCTATTTGCATCTATAGATATCAATTACAGTAAATATCTTTACAGGCTGTTTTCTCAAAATGAGTTTTTTCTCCTGCCCTGAGTCAGAAATCCCCACTTCAGCAGAACTTACATACACCAAACTTTACAGTTTTATTCCTATCTATATTCTGAAGGTTTTAAAGAGGGATTTGTTATATACATTTGCTGGTTTTTATACAAACATTTTATTCCTAACAAATTGTGAAATTTTTTTGGGGGGAGATAGTATTTTCTGTTTTGGAGTGATAAAAAGAGATAATCCAAATTCCGCCTCTGTAAAAACCTTTTAATTTAATATATCCAAAAAATAAATGAAATTTTGAACCTGACTTCATCCAATATTCAGATTTTTGTTCTAGAAATCTATGCAAATTAGCGCATATTTAATTAGATAACGCCTCATGTTTCATATTTAAACATAACATTTTAGAAAACTTGTATAACAAAAAATGTTTGCAATTTTTAATGTAATCAACCAGCTGGGGAAGTATGGTGATGTCTATTAGTTCATTTTTTTACCCTATTCACCTGGGGTGTCTCTCCTTAAGTTTCTTTCATTTTGTGTTTCAGTGTGACAGCTGAAATGAGACAGTCCCACTTATGTATAAAATTTTTTTTTTTTTTATCTGATCTCTTCACAAAGTGTTGCTGTATTAAAGAATGATGATCCCATTATTGATATTTTCACAGGTCATGTTCTGTTTAGATTAGTTCCTGTCGTGTCTGCATGAGTTCTTGTTAGTTTCTATTGCTACTTCCTGTTTGTTTGCTCATTGTTCCATGCCATCTTCTTTAATATCTGTTTCCCTTATTTTTTTCCTTATATTAAAGACTATTTGTATCATATTCTCCTGCCTTGTGCACTTATATACAGCACATCCTGACAGATATGATGTTGTGAACTAAAAATGACAAATATTCCGATTGTAAATGCATTCAAGGTGTCAAATATTTTTCTCTCTCCATATCTTCACTCTTGCAGTGTCATGGATTTGCAGGCAATGGAGGCAGTTTCTGCACCTCTAAATGAGGGAATTGTCTCTATCTGTAACATCTGTGAGTCCCTCTTGAATTCACATGTAGATCCCAACACTGAAATGTGCTCCAATTACAAACAAATCAGACAACATATTGAGCATGCTGAGCAGTGCCTGAAAAAATCTGAGAAAATGAGTGAAGAAAACCTGAAATGTTTGGATGAACGCATGGAGCAACTTATTAAAGAAAAACAAAATCTTGAGCAACAGAAAGGAAAAACGTATGGCCATGGATAAATTACACATCGAGATGGAATCTGCTGAAGAATCATTAAAGCATTCTAAAGCAGCTTTGGAGCAGGCTGAAAAAATTGTAGCATTAAGAAAAGATGAAATAAAAAGAGAGACAGATAGGAAGAACACAGGTAAAGGTGTAATAATTGCAGGGGCAGTACTGACTCCAATACCATTTCTGGGATGGATTGCAGGTGAGAAATCCTCTCTGATTTACTACTACTTTATATCATTCTTCTTAACAAGTACAACTAACCAGGATTTGTGGCTGATATGATTTCTTGCTTTCTTTAGGTCCAATAATGATGATCACAGGAGGAAGTGTAACTGCTGATGCCTCAAGGGCTATCAAGGATGCTGAAGATGAGCTAGAAAAAAATGAGTCCCAAGTGAAAGAGAACAGCAATGAGGTGTCTAATTACCATTCCAGGATCTCTACCATACAGAATGAGATTAAAGAGACTGATAAGGTGCTGAATAAAATTCCGAAGGATATTGAAAAAGTGAAGCAGAATCAAGAGGTCACAGCTGAGTTTCAGGAAATTGTCAGGAAAGCTGTGAGGCTTCTGAGTGATCTTAGTGGAAGAGTCACTGTACTGGAGAGGCAAACTCAACGTTTCATCCTTTGGGAACCTATGGTAAAGGTCATGGAAGATGTGATAAAGGCAGTAGTAAATGTTGCAGAGAATCGGCTCCTTTGTAATCAGGGTGTACCAGCCTTTATAAAAGCTTTGAGGAAGAATGTTGGAGAACTACTGGCTTTATGCAACTCAGCCCAAAATTCTGAACATGACAGCTATTACTGATCATCTATAGTAGAATGCATAGAAACCACCGTATATATATGCAAGTGAGGCAAACAAATAATGAAAATTAGGCATACTTTGAATTGCAAAATGTAATATTTCTCAATAAAAGCATGACATAACAACAAACAGTATCATAGTAAGACTTTTTGTATCTTAAATGTTAATGAATAATCAGAACATTTATCTAACAACATCACCTTTTTTTATATTGATAAACATTTTGTTATATTTTATGCATGCAATTTTATTTTTTATAAACAAAGGCCACAAAATCAAAAGTTTATCTCTAGTAGATATAAATGTATGAATATTGCTGGCAATATATAATAAAGTATTAAAACGTTTATTTAAAATGTAATGTTTGGTATATATTTGTAGTTTGGCAAGTGTCCACTAGGAGCTGCACATTAGAGTTGTGATCGTTTGTAAGCATGCTAATGTTGCTGTAACTAAGTTGAGCTTTGTCTGCAGCTATCTTTTAGTTTTTCACAGCTTTTCAAGATTGAAATATATAAATTTTAGCATATTATATTTATTTGATTAATGTTTTTTTCATGTTGTTCTTTTACATTGTATAACATACTTGTGTAAACATATGCCCCTATGGAATTACATTTGATCCAAAAATAATGAAACGTAACTTTTCAAAAAAACATAACAATATAAATTGAAACTGAATAAATGTCTTTGAAACTTACAAAAATAAATCGGCATGCAAAATGTTTGACTTGTTTTTAATACACTGCATGTTTTGCTAACAGTTTCTTTTCTTTCTTCCACTGATCTACTTAGCAAAAGCATTTCCAAGTTT
>JAOTNS010001043.1:0-24368 GCA_028476615.1 Culter alburnus | reverse complement strand
CACGATCAGACATTCTAATACTGACTCATTGGACTCCATTCCTTCGGAATCACTTAAAGACTTGTATTTTTGACCTAATGGAACTATTTCTGGCCCAAAACTACTTGCACATTCAATCCATACCCATTGATTCACCTGATCGTACTTTGAGAGCATAGATGAACCCTGTTTGAACTACGGAATAAATTTCGGCCAATTTGTCCACGATCAAGAACTTCTATAACTGTCTCATGACCCCTTCTGGATGAAAGTCAGCTATAGCATATTGCTATTTGACTTATGGACATCTTTCGGGCCAAAGAGTCCTGTCGATCTCAAGTTTTTATATAATTTACTGACACATTCTGATGTCACATGCCATTCTGTAGTCCTAAAAATTTTTTTTTTACCAATAAACATTTCATGGCCCAAAAGTACTCGATCTTGAACGTTTTATACTGATCATTGGGCTCCTTCTGATGTTACTTCTCCCATGAGAAGTCTATATTAGCCAACTGAAAATGTTCTGGCAAATTGTCCACGATCAGAACTTTCTATATACTGACTCATTGACTCCTTCTGATGAAAAGCAGCTATAAGCATATGCAAGTTGACCTATTTACATAGTTGTAGCCAAAACTACTTGAACTTTCAATACAGTCTCATTATACTCGATCTTACTCAGCCATATATTACCCATTTTGACCTACTTGAATAATTTTCCGGCCAATTCTTCTACGATCAGAACTTTCCTAACTGACTCATGGACGTCCTCATGTGAAAGTCATCTATGCATTTGCCGTATGGACTCATGGCATATTTTCTTGGCCAGAGGTACTCGATCTTGAACTTTTATATTACTTCAGACGAATTCGTGTCGCATATGCCTTCGGTAATCCTATTTGACCTAATGAACATATTTCTGCCAAAGATGCTTGATCTTGAACTGTCGATAAGCATCATTGACCTCTTATTGTTGTTTTTAGCCATACACTAGTCCATTTTAAGACCCCCTTAAATTGTTTTTTGTCCTTGATTATGGGTTTTTGTATACTACTCTTTCCTTGACTCATTGACTCCTTCTGATGAAGATCAGCTATAGCAAATTGCAGTTTGACCTAATGGACATATTCTGGCCAATAGTACTCGATCTTCAACTTTATTATTGATACTTTGCTGACACATTCTGAGGTCACAGATGCCATTCTGTAGTCCATATTTGACCTAATGAACATATTTCGGCCAAAGGAGCTCTGTCTGGGAACTTCCTATAGATACTCTTTGACTCATTTATTTTTCGCCATACGCAAGTCCATTTTAGACCCTACTTAAACATGTTTTTTTGTCCTTGATCATGGATTTGTATACATACTCTTTCCTGACTCTGATGTTACTTCGCCATACATTAAGCCCTTGTTTGGCCTACAGAACATATCTCCGCAGGAATGATGTGCTTCCTATTTGAATCTGGTGCTCTGGATTTTTGTTCGTGTGTGCATGTGTGAGGGGAGGGCCAAAGAGTATTGAAATTAAAGGTGTTATGAGGCGCATGGACGCCGAGGTGGTTTTGTGGCAGCCATTCAGAAGGCCTATGAGACGGGAGGAAGGGTGGGGGCCTGGCCCTCGTAAAGCCGACGGGCGGCTCATGGTATGATAGCCGGACCTGTGGATTGTAGATGCGCGGCGGCGTGGGGGGGGGGGGTGGTGGGGGGCACGCGGATGGGACGGCCAGCCAGAGAAGAGGGGAGATGGGACCGAAGGGAAGGGGCGGGGCAAAAGAGGCCGCGTAGCAGACGGCGAGACAGCGAAGGGACTCGGGAGAGACTGCCCTAAAGGAGGGGGCACAAAGCCGAACGGGAGGCCAGACGGGGGACCCGAGGAACAGATTTCTGGCCCAAAAGTACTCGTATCTTGAACGATTTAACATGATCATGGACGCCTTGCTGATGGACGTCCACCATACAGAGTCCAGATAGTAGAGCAAAATGAACATAGGTCTGGCAAAGAGGCCCATCAAGAACAGTGCTAGAACACTCAGGGACTGCCGGCGGGTGAGGGCTGTGTTTGTACAGTCACGATAAGCATAGGGGGTGTTGTGGGTGTAGGTGTGGACCGCGGGAGGGGACAGGGGAGGTGTTGTCTTGGGGTGGCCCGCAAACGACGTCGTGAACTGGCAAGACAGACGCGGGGTGAGTTTGCGCCGGGTGCTATGGGGGCTGAGCGGGTGACTGTGAGCCTAATCGGAGAGGGGTATATACCAGCGGCCTGGGCCCATGGTTAATCGACAACGGACGTAGCGACGTACTGCTGCACAAAAGGGCGGGGGTCAACAGGGGGGCCACGATCAAGCAACTATAGCGTAGGGGAGTCTGCGGTGCGAGGGTAAGCCGGCTGGGGGGCTGCGGGGTGGAGGAAGAGAGGTGGCCGAAGCGATGGCAGGAGGTGGACTGTTGGTAGTGGACAGGGGCGGGCCAAGAGCCGCATCGGCAAGGGGAAGATACTGAAGACACAGGCCGAGCCAGAGCCGCGGAGCCAGAGGGGGACCGACGAACATAGGGCGACCCAAGGACCGGGGATGCGGGAACGGGGGAGACGGAGCAGGGCGCCGTGCGGAGGACGGGCGCCCAGAGAGAGGCCCGAGGAACAACGGAACGAGGCGGGGCAAGGAGCCACAGCAGACTGGCGATACGACCCAGGGACGCACGGCTGAGGAAAATCGCTAAAGCGAGGGCAGAGGACCGAAGGTACAGATGGGGAGGCCCAAAACGACTTGAACTTGCAAACTTCCCAGTAATTACTCGGAGCGGACTTCACCTAGTAACCCAGGTTGACCACGAATAAGTCGGCCAAATAGTCCCTCAAGCTTCTAGACGGTCTCAGTGACTCCGGCTGAGAAAAGCACGAGAGCAGATTGCATATTTGACCTAGGGACTATTCGGGCCAAGAGCACCGATCTTCAAAAGTTTTTATATATACGTACGACTCTGCTGATGTCATAACTATGCCATTCGGTAGTCCAATTTGACCTAATAAACATTTCTGGCCCAAAGTACTCGATCTTGAACTTTTTATACATATCATTGGCTCCTTCTGATGGTTAACTTCTCCATAGGAATCTATATTAGACCAACTGAAAAATTTCTGGCAAATTATCCACGATCAGAACTTTCTATACTGACTCATTGACTCCTTCTAAAAGTCAGCTATAGCATATGCATATTGACCATGTACATATTTGTAGGCCAAAACTACTTGAACTTTCAATACATTCTCATTATTAACTCTGATCTACTTCAGCCATATATGAACCCATTTTTTGACCTACTGAATAAATTTCGGCCAAATTAGTCTAGTCAAACTTCTATACTGACTCATTGACTCCATCTGATGAAAGTCGCTATAGCATATTGCGTATTTGACCTCATGGACATATTTCTGGCAAGAGTACTCGATCTTGAACCTTTTATATATACTTACAGACGAATTCTGATGTCGCATATGCCATTCGGTAATCCATATTTGACCTAATGACATATTTCTGGCCAAAGAGTGCTGATCTTGAACTTTCTATAGATACTCATTGACTTCTTATTTTGTTTTTTAGCCATACACTAGTCCATTTTAGACCACTTAAATATTTTTTGTCCTTGATTATGGATTTTGTATACATACTCTTTTCCTGACTCATTGACTCCTTCTGATGCGAGTCACTATAGCATATTGCATGTTTTGACCTAATGGACATATTCTGGCCAAAGAGTAATCTCGATCTTCAACTTTTATATATATACTTGCTGACACATTCTGATGTCACAGATCCATTCTGTAGTCCATATTTGACCTAATGAACATATTTCTGGCCAAAGAGCTCTTGATCTTGAACTTTCTATAGATACTCTTTGACTCTTTTATTTTTCGCCATACGCAAGTCCATTTTAGACCTACTTAAACATGTTTTTTGTCCTTGATCATGGATTTTGTATACATACTCTTTTCCTGACTCTGATGTTACTTCAGCCATACATTAGCCTTGTTTGGCCTACAGACATATCTCCGGCAAATTAGGCCAAATTTGACTTACTGATCATATTTATGGCCAAGAGTATTTAAAATTAAAGTTGTTATATATGCTCATTGACTCCTAATTTTTTTTTTCAGCCATTCAGAAGTCCATATTAGACTTGATTAATTTTTTTCTGTCCCCAGAATCCTCGATTCTGACCTTTATTATACATGACTCACTCTGATGTTACTTCAGCCATAGAATATTCATATTTGACCTAATGGAAATATTTCTGGCAAATTAGTCCTCGTCATAACTTTCTATACAACTAATGGACTCTTGATATACTTCAGCTAAAGTTTTGCACATAAGCCTAACTGTAGTCCATACTTGACCTAGTAACATATTTCTGGCCCAAAGTACTCGATCTTGAACTATTTATACATTATCATTGACTCTTTCTGATGTTACTTCACCCATACAGAAGTCCATATTAGAGCAAATGAACATATTTCTGGCAAATTAGTCCACGATCAGAACATTCTATACTGACTCATTGACTCCTTCTGATGAAAAGTCAGCTATAGCTATTGTATTTTTGACCTAATGGACTATTTCTGGCCCAAAACTACTTGAACATTCAATACATACTCATTGATTCACTCTGATCTTACTTGAGCCATATATGAACCCTTTTGACCTACTGAATAAATTTCGGCCAAATTTGTCCACGATCAAGAACTTTCTATACTGTCTCATTGACCCTTCTGATGAAAAGTCAGCTATAGCATATTGCATATTTGACTTTATGGACATATTTCTGGCCAAAGAGTACTCGATCTTCAAGTTTTTATATACTTACTGACACTTCTGATGTCACATATGCCATTCTGTAGTCCATATTTGACCTAATAAACATATTTCTGGCCCAAAGTACTCGATTTGAACTTTTTATACATTATCATTGGCTCCTTCTGATGTTACTTTCTTCTCCCATAGAGAAGTCTATATTAGACCAACTGAAAATATTTCTGGCAAATTAGTCCACGATCAAGAACTTTCTATACTGACTCATTGACTCCTTCTGATGAAAAGTCAGCTATCATATTGCATATTTGACCTAATGTACATATTTGTAGGCCAACTACTTGAACTTTCAATACTTCTCATTATTAACTCTGATCTTACTTCAGCCATATATAACCCATTTTGACCTACTGAATAAATTTCGGCCAAATTAGTCTACGATCATAACTTTCTATACTGACTCATTGACTCCATCTGATGAAAGTCAGCTATAGCATATTGCGTATTTGACCTCATGGACATATTCTGGCCAGAGAGTACTCGATCTTGAACCTTTTATATATACTTACAGACGAATTCTGATGTCGCATATGCCATTCGGTAATCCATATTTGACCTAATGAACATATTTCTGGCCAAGAGTGCTTGATCTTGAACTTTCTATAGATACTCATTGACTTCTTATTTGTTTTTAGCCATACACTAGTCCATTTTAGACCCACTTAAATATGTTTTTGTCCTTGATTATGGATTTTGTATACTACTCTTTTCCTGACTCATTGACTCCTTCTGATGAAGAGTCAGCTATAGCATATTGCATGTTTGACCTAATGGACATATTTCTGGCCAAAGAGTACTCGATCTTCAACTTTATATATATATACTTGCTGACACATTCTGATGTCACAGATGCCATTCTGTAGTCCATATTTGACCTAATGAACATATTTCTGGCCAAAGAGCTCTTGATCTTGAACTTTCTATAGATACTCTTTGACTCATTTTATTTTTCGCCATACGCAAGTCCATTTTAGACCTACTTAAACATGGTTTTTGTCCTTGATCATGGATTTTGTATACATACTCTTTTCCTGACTCTGATTTTACTTTACATTAAGCCCTTGTTTGGCCTACAGAACATATCTCCGGCAATTAGCCAAATTTGACTTACTGATCATATTTATGGCCAAAGAGTATTTAAATTAAAGTTGTTATATATGCTCATTGACTCCTAATTTTTTTTTCAGCCATTCAGAAGTCCATATTAGACTTTGATTAATTTTTTTCTGTCCCCAAATCCTCGATTCTGACCTTTATTATACATGACTCACTCTGATGTTACTTCAGCCATAGAATATTTCATATTTGACCTAATGGAAATATTTCTGGCAATTAGTCCTCGATCATAAACTTTCTATACATACTAATGGACTCTTGATAATACTTCAGCTAAAGAGTTTTGCACATAAGCCTAACTGTAGTCCATACTTGACCTAGTAAACATATTTCTGGCCCAAAAGTACTCGATCTTGAACTATTTATACATTATCATTGACTCTTTCTGATGTTACTTCACCCATACAGAAGTCCATATTAGAGCAAATGAACATATTTCTGGCAAATAGTCCACGATCAAGAACATTCTATACTGACTCATTGACTCCTTCTGATGAAAAGTCAGCTATAGCATATTGTATTTTTGACCTAATGGACATATTTCTGGCCCAAAACTACTTGAACATTCATACATACTCATTGATTCACTCTGATCTTGAGCCATATATGAACCCCTTTTGACCTACTGAATAAATTTCGGCCAAATTTGTCCACGATCAAGAACTTTCTATACTGTCTCATTGACCCCTTCTGATGAAAGTCAGCTATAGCATTGCATATTTGACTTTATGGACATATTTCTGGCCAAAGAGTACTCGATCTTCAAGTTTTTATATACTTACTGACACATTCTGATGTCACATATGCCATTCTGTAGTCCATATTTGACCTAATAAACATATTTCTGCCCAAAAGTACTCGATCTTGAACTTTTTATACATTATCATTGGCTCCTTCTGATGTTACTTCTCCCATAGAGAAGTCTATATTAGACCAACTGAACATATTTCTGGCAATTAGTCCCACGATCAGAACTTTCTATACTGACTCATTGACTCCTTCTGATGAAAAGTCAGCTATAGCATATTGCATATTTGACTAATTACATATTGTAGGCCAAAACTACTTGAACTCAATACATTCCATTATTAACTCTGATCTTCTTCAGCCATATATGAACCCATTTTGACCTACTGAATAAATTTCGCCAAATTAGTCTACGATCAGAACTTTCTATACTGACTCATTGACTCCCGGGTGCTCATAGCATATTGCGTATTTGACCTCAGACATTTCTGGCCAAGAGAACTCGATTGAACCTTTATATACTTAGAGACGAATTCTGATGTCGCATATGCCATTCGTAATCCATAGACCTAAGACATATTTCTGGCCAAAGACTTGATCTTGAACTTTCATATCATCTCCCTGTTTTAGCCATACAGAATCCATTTTAGACCCGAAAAGACTCCTTGAATGGATTTTGTACATCAAACTCTTACTGACTCAACCTCCTCTGATGAAGAGTCCTATAGCATATTGCATATTTGACCTAATGGACATAAGGCCAAGAGTACTAACTCCTCTCACATTCCAGAACTGACCCATCCATAAGAACCCAAAACAGAAATCATTAGTCCCCAATTCCACTCAACTCCATAGAAAACCAATACATCGATACCCAACAGATTCTGGCCATAATACTCAGAACCTATGGACTACGACAATCCCGATGCCAGGCCAATTGACCTAAGATAGGCCAAGAGTCTTGATCTTGAACATACCCTGACTGTAGCCAGCAGAGTCCATTAGACCCCAAAATGTTTCTGGCCTTGAAGAAGTACGACTCTTTCTGAATATGTCGATCCACTCTGACCATTCCACATAGCCTCTGTAGTCCATATTGACCCATATTTCTGCCCAAAATACTCGATCTGAATGCCTCCTCTCCCATAGAGAAGTCCTTGAATCTGGCAAATTAGTCCACGATCAAGAACTTTCTATACTGACTCATTGACTCCTTCTGATGAAAAGTCAGCTATAGCATATTGCATATTTGACCTAATGTACATATTTGTAGGCCAAAACTACTTGAACTTTCAATACATTCTCATTATTAACTCTGATCTTACTTCAGCCATATATGAACCCATTTTGACCTACTGAATAAATTTCGGCCAAATTAGTCCACGATCAAGAACTTTCTATACTGTCTCATTGACTCCTTCTGATGAAAAGTCAGCTATAGCATATTGCATATTTGACCTTATGGACATATTTCTGGCCAAAGAGCACTCGATCTTCAAGTTTTTATATATACTTACTGACACATTCTGATGTCACATATGCCATTCTGTAGTCCATATTTGACCTAATAAACATATTTCTGGCCCAAAAGTACTCGATCTTGAACTTTTTATACATTATCATTGGCTCCTTCTGATGTTACTTCTCCCATAGAGAAGTCTATATTAGACCAACTGAAATATTTCTGGCAAATTAGTCCACGATCAAGAACTTTCTATACTGACTCATTGACTCCTTCTGATGAAAAGTCAGCTATAGCATATTGCATATTTGACCTAATGTACATATTTGTAGGCCAAAACTACTTGAACTTTCAATACATTCTCATTATTAACTCTGATCTTACTTCAGCCATATATGAACCCATTTTGACCTACTGAATAAATTTCGGCCAAATTAGTCCACGATCAAGAACTTTCTATACTGACTCATTGACTCCTTCTGATGAAAAGTCAGCTATAGCATTGCGTATTTGACCTCATGGACATATTTCTGGCCAGAGAGTACTCGATCTTGAACCTTTTATATATACTTACAGACGAATTCTGATGTCGCATATGCCATTCGGTAATCCATATTTGACCTAATGAACATATTTCTGGCCAAAGAGTGCTTGATCTTGAACTTTCTATAGATACTCATTGACTTCTTATTTTGTTTTTAGCCATACACTAGTCCATTTTAGACCCACTTAAATATGTTTTTGTCCTTGATTATGGATTTTGTATACATACTCTTTTCCTGACTCATTGACTCCTTCTGAAGAGTCAGCTATAGCATATTGCATGTTTGACCTAATGGACATATTTCTGGCCAAAGAGTACTCGATCTTCAACTTTATATATATATACTTGCTGACACATTCTGATGTCACAGATGCCATTCTGTAGTCCATATTTGACCTAATGAACATATTTCTGGCCAAAGAGCTCTTGATCTTGAACTTTCTATAGATACTCTTTGACTCATTTTTTTTCGCCATACGCAAGTCCATTTTAGACCTACTTAAACATGGTTTTTGTCCTTGATCATGGATTTTGTATACATACTCTTTTCCTGACTCTGATGTTACTTCAGCCATACATTAAGCCCTTGTTTGGCCTACAGAACATATCTCCGGCAAATTAGGCCAAATTTGACTTACTGATCATATTTATGGCCAAAGAGTATTTAAAATTAAAGTTGTTATATATGCTCATTGACTAATTTTTTTTTTTCAGCCATTCAGAAGTCCATATTAGACTTGATTAATTTTTTCTGTCCCCAGAATCCTCGATTCTGACCTTTATTATACATGACTCACTCTGATGTTACTTCAGCCATAGAATATTTCATATTTGACCTAATGGAAATATTTCTGGCAAATTAGTCCTCGATCATAAACTTTCTATACATACTAATGGACTCTTGATAATACTTCAGCTAAAGAGTTTTGCACATAAGCCTAACTGTAGTCCATACTTGACCTAGTAAACATATTTCTGGCCCAAAAGTACTCGATCTTGAACTATTTATACATTATCATTGACTCTTTCTGATGTTACTTCACCCATACAGAAGTCCATATTAGAGCAAATGAACATATTTCTGGCAAATTAGTCCACGATCAAGAACATTCTATACTGACTCATTGACTCCTTCTGATGAAAAGTCAGCTATAGCATATTGTATTTTTGACCTAATGGACATATTTCTGGCCCAAAACTACTTGAACATTCAATACATACTCATTGATTCACTCTGATCTTACTTGAGCCATATATGAACCCATTTTGACCTACTGAATAAATTTCGGCCAAATTTGTCCACGATCAAGAACTTTCTATACTGTCTCATTGACCCTTCTGATGAAAAGTCAGCTATAGCATATTGCATATTTGACTTTATGGACATATTTCTGGCCAAAGAGTACTCGATCTTCAAGTTTTATATATACTTACTGACACATTCTGATGTCACATATGCCATTCTGTAGTCCATATTTGACCTAATAAACATATTTCTGGCCCAAAAGTACTCGATCTTGAACTTTTTATACATTATCATTGGCTCCTTCTGATGTTACTTCTCCCATAGAGAAGTCTATATTAGACCAACTGAAAATATTTCTGGCAAATTAGTCCACGATCAAGAACTTTCTATACTGACTCATTGACTCCTTCTGATGAAAAGTCAGCTATAGCATATTGCATATTTGACCTAATGTACATATTTGTAGGCCAAACTACTTGAACTTTCAATACATTCTCATTATTAACTCTGATCTTACTTCAGCCATATATGAACCCATTTTGACCTACTGAATAAATTTCGGCCAAATTAGTCTACGATCAGAACTTTCTATACTGACTCATTGACTCCATCTGATGAAAAGTCAGCTATAGCATATTGCGTATTTGACCTCATGGACATATTTCTGGCCAGAGAGTACTCGATCTTGAACCTTTTATATATACTTACAGACGAATTCTGATGTCGCATATGCCATTCGGTAATCCATATTTGACCTAATGAACATATTTCTGGCCAAAGAGTGCTTGATCTTGAACTTTCTATAGATACTCATTGACTTCTTATTTGTTTTTAGCCATACACTAGTCCATTTTAGACCCACTTAAATATGTTTTTGTCCTTGATTATGGATTTTGTATACATACTCTTTTCCTGACTCATTGACTCCTTCTGATGAAGAGTCAGCTATAGCATATTGCATGTTTGACCTAATGGACATATTTCTGGCCAAAGAGTACTCGATCTTCAACTTTATATATATATACTTGCTGACACATTCTGATGTCACAGATGCCATTCTGTAGTCCATATTTGACCTAATGAACATATTTCTGGCCAAAGAGCTCTTGATCTTGAACTTTCTATAGATACTCTTTGACTCATTTTATTTTTCGCCATACGCAAGTCCATTTTAGACCTACTTAAACATGTTTTTTGTCCTTGATCATGGATTTTGTATACATACTCTTTTCCTGACTCTGATGTTACTTCAGCCATACATTAAGCCCTTGTTTGGCCTACAGAACATATCTCCGGCAAATTAGGCCAAATTTGACTTACTGATCATATTTATGGCCAAAGAGTATTTAAAATTAAAGTTGTTATATATGCTCATTGACTCCTAATTTTTTTTTCAGCCATTCAGAAGTCCATATTAGACTTGATTAATTTTTTTCTGTCCCCAGAATCCTCGATTCTGACCTTTATTATACATGACTCACTCTGATGTTACTTCAGCCATAGAATATTTCATATTTGACCTAATGGAAATATTTCTGGCAAATTAGTCCTCGATCATAAACTTTCTATACATACTAATGGACTCTTGATAATACTTCAGCTAAAGAGTTTTGCACATAAGCCTAACTGTAGTCCATACTTGACCTAGTAAACATATTTCTGGCCCAAAAGTACTCGATCTTGAACTATTTATACATTATCATTGACTCTTTCTGATGTTACTTCACCCATACAGAAGTCCATATTAGAGCAAATGAACATATTTCTGGCAAATTAGTCCACGATCAAGAACATTCTATACTGACTCATTGACTCCTTCTGATGAAAAGTCAGCTATAGCATATTGTATTTTTGACCTAATGGACATATTTCTGGCCCAAAACTACTTGAACATTCAATACATACTCATTGATTCACTCTGATCTTACTTGAGCCATATATGAACCCATTTTGACCTACTGAATAAATTTCGGCCAAATTTGTCCACGATCAAGAACTTTCTATACTGTCTCATTGACCCCTTCTGATGAAAAGTCAGCTATAGCATATTGCATATTTGACTTTATGGACATATTTCTGGCCAAAGAGTACTCGATCTTCAAGTTTTATATATACTTACTGACACATTCTGATGTCACATATGCCATTCTGTAGTCCATATTTGACCTAATAAACATATTTCTGACCCAAAAGTACTCGATCTTGAACTTTTTATACATTATCATTGGCTCCTTCTGATGTTACTTCTCCCATAGAGAAGTCTATATTAGACCAACTGAACATATTTCTGGCAAATTAGTCCACGATCAAGAACTTTCTATACTGACTCATTGACTCCTTCTGATGAAAAGTCAGCTATAGCATATTGCATATTTGACCTAATGTACATATTTGTAGGCCAAAACTACTTGAACTTTCAATACATTCTCATTATTAACTCTGATCTTACTTCAGCCATATATGAACCCATTTTGACCTACTGAATAAATTTCGGCCAAATTAGTCCACGATCAAGAACTTTCTATACTGTCTCATTGACTCCTTCTGATGAAAAGTCAGCTATAGCATATTGCATATTTGACCTTATGGACATATTTCTGGCCAAAGAGCACTCGATCTT
This sequence comes from Culter alburnus, assembly GCA_028476615.1. NCBI lineage: Eukaryota > Metazoa > Chordata > Actinopteri > Cypriniformes > Xenocyprididae > Culter > Culter alburnus. Next base: position 11,784 of record JAOTNS010001043.1, on the reverse strand, counting down.
CAAGTTTTTATATATACTTACTGACACATTCTGATGTCACATATGCCATTCTGTAGTCCATATTTGACCTAATAAACATATTTCTGGCCCAAAAGTACTCGATCTTGAACTTTTTATACATTATCATTGGCTCCTTCTGATGTTACTTCTCCCATAGAGAAGTCTATATTAGACCAACTGAAAATATTTCTGGCAAATTAGTCCACGATCAAGAACTTTCTATACTGACTCATTGACTCCTTCTGATGAAAAGTCAGCTATAGCATATTGCATATTTGACCTAATGTACATATTTGTAGGCCAAAACTACTTGAACTTTCAATACATTCTCATTATTAACTCTGATCTTACTTCAGCCATATATGAACCCATTTTGACCTACTGAATAAATTTCGGCCAAATTAGTCTACGATCAGAACTTTCTATACTGACTCATTGACTCCATCTGATGAAAAGTCAGCTATAGCATATTGCGTATTTGACCTCATGGATATTTCTGGCCAGAGAGTACTCGATCTTGAACCTTTTATATATACTTACAGACGAATTCTGATGTCGCATATGCCATTCGGTAATCCATATTTGACCTAATGAACATATTTCTGGCCAAAGAGTGCTTGATCTTGAACTTTCTATAGATACTCATTGACTTCTTATTTTGTTTTTAGCCATACACTAGTCCATTTTAGACCCACTTAAATATGTTTTTGTCCTTGATTATGGATTTTGTATACATACTCTTTTCCTGACTCATTGACTCCTTCTGATGAAGAGTCAGCTATAGCATATTGCATGTTTGACCTAATGGACATATTTCTGGCCAAAGAGTACTCGATCTTCAACTTTATATATATACTTGCTGACACATTCTGATGTCACAGATGCCATTCTGTAGTCCATATTTGACCTAATGAACATATTTCTGGCCAAAGAGCTCTTGATCTTGAACTTTCTATAGATACTCTTTGACTCATTTTATTTTCGCCATACGCAAGTCCATTTTAGACCTACTTAAACATGGTTTTTGTCCTTGATCATGGATTTTGTATACATATCTTTTCCTGACTCTGATGTTACTTCAGCCATACATTAAGCCCTTGTTTGGCCTACAGAATATCTCCGGCAAATTAGGCCAAATTTGACTTACTGATCATATTTATGGCCAAAGAGTATTTAAAATTAAAGTTGTTATATATGCTCATTGACTCCTAATTTTTTTTTTCAGCCATTCAGAAGTCCATATTAGACTTGATTAATTTTTTTCTGTCCCCAGAATCCTCGATTCTGACCTTTATTATACATGACTCACTCTGATGTTACTTCAGCCATAGAATATTTCATATTTGACCTAATGGAAATATTTCTGGCAAATTAGTCCTCGATCATAAACTTTCTATACATACTAATGGACTCTTGATAATACTTCAGCTAAAGAGTTTTGCACATAAGCCTAACTGTAGTCCATACTTGACCTAGTAAACATATTTCTGGCCCAAAAGTACTCGATCTTGAACTATTTATACATTATCATTGACTCTTTCTGATGTTACTTCACCCATACAGAAGTCCATATTAGAGCAAATGAACATATTTCTGGCAAATTAGTCCACGATCAAGAACATTCTATACTGACTCATTGACTCCTTCTGATGAAAAGTCAGCTATAGCATATTGTATTTGACCTAATGGACATATTTCTGGCCCAAAACTACTTGAACATTCAATACATACTCATTGATTCACTCTGATCTTACTTGAGCCATATATGAACCCATTTTGACCTACTGAATAAATTTCGGCCAAATTTGTCCACGATCAAGAACTTTCTATACTGTCTCATTGACCCTTCTGATGAAAAGTCAGCTATAGCATATTGCATATTTGACCTTATGGACATATTTCTGGCCAAAGAGTACTCGATCTTCAAGTTTTTATATATACTTACTGACACATTCTGATGTCACATATGCCATTCTGTAGTCCATATTTGACCTAATAAACATATTTCTGGCCCAAAAGTACTCGATCTTGAACTTTTTATACATTATCATTGGCTCCTTCTGATGTTACTTCTCCCATAGAGAAGTCTATATTAGACCAACTGAAATATTTCTGGCAAATTAGTCCACGATCAAGAACTTTCTATACTGACTCATTGACTCCTTCTGATGAAAAGTCAGCTATAGCATATTGCATATTTGACCTAATGTACATATTTGTAGGCCAAAACTACTTGAACTTTCAATACATTCTCATTATTAACTCTGATCTTACTTCAGCCATATATGAACCCATTTTGACCTACTGAATAAATTTCGGCCAAATTAGTCTACGATCAGAACTTTCTATACTGACTCATTGACTCCATCTGATGAAAAGTCAGCTATAGCATATTGCGTATTTGACCTCATGGACATATTTCTGGCCAGAGAGTACTCGATCTTGAACCTTTTATATATACTTACAGACGAATTCTGATGTCGCATATGCCATTCGGTAATCCATATTTGACCTAATGAACATATTTCTGGCCAAAGAGTGCTTGATCTTGAACTTTCTATAGATACTCATTGACTTCTTATTTTGTTTTTAGCCATACACTAGTCCATTTTAGACCCACTTAAATATGTTTTTGTCCTTGATTATGGATTTTGTATACATACTCTTTTCCTGACTCATTGACTCCTTCTGATGAAGAGTCAGCTATAGCATATTGCATGTTGACCTAATGGACATATTTGGCCAAAGAGTACTCGATCTTCAACTTATATATATATACTTGCTGACACATTCTGATGTCACAGATGCCATTCTGTAGTCCATATTTGACCTAATGAACATATTTCTGGCCAAAGAGCTCTTGATCTTGAACTTTCTATAGATACTCTTTGACTCATTTTATTTTTCGCCATACGCAAGTCCATTTTAGACCTACTTAAACATGTTTTTGTCCTTGATCATGGATTTTGTATACATACTCTTTTCCTGACTCTGATGTTACTTCAGCCATACATTAAGCCCTTGTTTGGCCTACAGAACATATCTCCGGCAAATTAGGCCAAATTTGACTTACTGATCATATTTATGGCCAAAGAGTATTTAAAATTAAAGTTGTTATATATGCTCATTGACTCCTAATTTTTTTTTTCAGCCATTCAGAAGTCCATATTAGACTTGATTAATTTTTTCTGTCCCCAGAATCCTCGATTCTGACCTTATTACATGACTCACTCTGATGTTACTTCAGCCATAGAATATTTCATATTTGACCTAATGGAAATATTTCTGGCAATTAGTCCTCGATCATAAACTTTCTATACATACTAATGGACTCTTGATAATACTTCAGCTAAAGAGTTTTGCACATAAGCCTAACTGTAGTCCATACTTGACCTAGTAAACATATTTCTGGCCCAAAAGTACTCGATCTTGAACTATTTATACATTATCATTGACTCTTTCTGATGTTACTTCACCCATACAGAAGTCCATTAGAGCAAATGAACATATTTCTGGCAAATTAGTCCACGATCAAGAACATTCTATACTGACTCATTGACTCCTTCTGATGAAAAGTCAGCTATAGCATATTGTATTTTGACCTAATGGACATATTTCTGGCCCAAAACTACTTGAACATTCAATACATACTCATTGATTCACTCTGATCTTACTTGAGCCATATATGAACCCATTTTGACCTACTGAATAAATTTCGGCCAAATTTCCACGATCAAGAACTTTCTATACTGTCTCATTGACCCTTCTGATGAAAAGTCAGCTATAGCATATTGCATATTTGACTTATGGACATATTTCTGGCCAAAGAGTACTCGATCTTCAAGTTTTTATATATACTTACTGACACATTCTGATGTCACATATGCCATTCTGTAGTCCATATTTGACCTAATAAACATATTTCTGGCCCAAAAGTACTCGATCTTGAACTTTTTATACATTATCATTGGCTCCTTCTGATGTTACTTCTCCATAGAGAAGTCTATATTAGACCAACTGAAATATTTCTGGCAAATTAGTCCACGATCAAGAACTTTCTATACTGACTCATTGACTCCTTCTGATGAAAAGTCAGCTATAGCATATTGCATATTTGACCTAATGTACATATTTGTAGGCCAAAACTACTTGAACTTTCAATACATTCTCATTATTAACTCTGATCTTACTTCAGCCATATATGAACCCATTTTGACCTACTGAATAAATTTCGGCCAAATTAGTCTACGATCAGAACTTTCTATACTGACTCATTGACTCCATCTGATGAAAAGTCAGCTATAGCATATTGCGTATTTGACCTCATGGACATATTTCTGGCCAGAGAGTACTCGATCTTGAACCTTTTATATATACTTACAGACGAATTCTGATGTCGCATATGCCATTCGGTAATCCATATTTGACCTAATGAACATATTTCTGGCCAAAGAGTGCTTGATCTTGAACTTTCTATAGATACTCATTGACTTCTATTTTGTTTTTAGCCATACACTAGTCCATTTTAGACCCACTTAAATATGTTTTTGTCCTTGATTATGGATTTTGTATACATACTCTTTCCTGACTCATTGACTCCTTCTGATGAAGAGTCAGCTATAGCATATTGCATGTTTGACCTAATGGACATATTTTGGCCAAAGAGTACTCGATCTTCAACTTTATATATATACTTGCTGACACATTCTGATGTCACAGATGCCATTCTGTAGTCCATATTTGACCTAATGAACATATTTCTGGCCAAAGAGCTCTTGATCTTGAACTTTCTATAGATACTCTTTGACTCATTTTTTTTTCGCCATACGCAAGTCCATTTTAGACCTACTTAAACATGTTTTTGTCCTTGATCATGGATTTGTATACATACTCTTTTCCTGACTCTGATGTTACTTCAGCCATACATTAAGCCTTGTTTGGCCTACAGAACATATCTCCGGCAAATTAGGCCAAATTTGACTTACTGATCATATTTATGGCCAAAGAGTATTTAAAATTAAAGTTTATATATGCTCATTGACTCCTAATTTTTTTTTTCAGCCATTCAGAAGTCCATATTAGACTTGATTAATTTTTTCTGTCCCCAGAATCCTCGATTCTGACCTTTATTATACATGACTCACTCTGATGTTACTTCAGCCATAGAATATTTCATATTTGACCTAATGGAAATATTTCTGGCAAATTAGTCCTCGATCATAAACTTTCTATACATACTAATGGACTCTTGATAATACTTCAGCTAAAGAGTTTTGCACATAAGCCTAACTGTAGTCCATACTTGACCTAGTAAACATATTTCTGCCCAAAAGTACTCGATCTTGAACTTTATACATTATCATTGACTCTTCTGATGTTACTTCACCCATACAGAAGTCATATTAGAGCAAATGAACATATTTCTGGCAAATTAGTCCACGATCAAGAAATTCTATACTGACTCATTGACTCCTTCTGATGAAAAGTCAGCTATAGCATATTGTATTTTGACCTAATGGACATATTTCTGGCCCAAAACTACTTGAACATTCAATACATACTCATTGATTCACTCTGATCTTACTTGAGCCATATGAACCCATTTTGACCTACTGAATAAATTTCGGCCAAATTGTCCACGATCAAGAACTTTCTATACTGTCTCATTGACCCTTCTGATGAAAAGTCAGCTATAGCATATTGCATTTGACTTTATGGACATTTCTGGCCAAAGAGTACTCGATCTTCAAGTTTTTATATATACTTACTGACACATTCTGATGTCACATATGCCATTGTAGTCCATATTTGACCTAATAAACATATTTCTGGCCCAAAAGTACTCGATCTTGAACTTTTTATACATTATCATTGGCTCCTTCTGATGTTACTTCTCCCATAGAGAAGTCTATATTAGACCAACTGAAAATATTTCTGGCAAATTAGTCCACGATCAAGAACTTTCTATACTGACTCATTGACTCCTTCTGATGAAAAGTCAGCTATAGCATATTGCATATTTGACCTAATGTACATATTTGTAGGCCAAAACTACTTGAACTTTCAATACATTCTCATTATTAACTCTGATCTTACTTCAGCCATATATGAACCCATTTTGACCTACTGAATAAATTTCGGCCAAATTAGTCGATCAGAACTTCTATACTGACTCATTGACTCCATGATGAAAAGTCAGCTATAGCATATTGCGTATTTGACCTCATGGACATATTTCTGGCCAGAGAGTACTCGATCTTGAACCTTTTATATATACTTACAGACGAATTCTGATGTCGCATATGCCATTCGGTAATCCATATTTGACCTAATGAACATATTTCTGGCCAAAGAGTGCTTGATCTTGAACTTTCTATAGATACTCATTGACTTCTTATTTTGTTTTTAGCCATACACTAGTCCATTTTAGACCACTTAAATTTTGTCCTTGATTATGGATTTTGTATACATACTCTTTTCCTGACTCATTGACTCCTTCTGATGAAGAGTCAGCTATAGCATATTGCATGTTTGACCTAATGGACATATTTCTGGCCAAAGAGTACTCGATCTTCAACTTATATATATATACTTGCTGACACATTCTGATGTCACAGATGCCATTCTGTAGTCCATATTTGACCTAATGAACATATTTCTGGCCAAAGAGCTCTTGATCTTGAACTTTCTATAGATACTCTTTGACTCATTTATTTTTCGCCATACGCAAGTCCATTTTAGACCTACTTAAACATGTTTTTTGTCCTTGATCATGGATTTTGTATACATACTCTTTTCCTGACTCTGATGTTACTTCAGCCATACATTAAGCCCTTGTTTGGCCTACAGAACATATCTCCGGCAAATTAGGCCAAATTTGACTTACTGATCATATTTATGGCCAAAGAGTATTTAAAATTAAAGTTGTTATATATGCTCATTGACTCCTAATTTTTTTTTTCAGCCATTCAGAAGTCCATATTAGACTTGATTAATTTTTTCTGTCCCCAGAATCCTCGATTCTGACCTTTATTATACATGACTCACTCTGATGTTACTTCAGCCATAGAATATTTCATATTTGACCTAATGGAAATATTTCTGGCAAATTAGTCCTCGATCATAAACTTTCTATACATACTAATGGACTCTTGATAATACTTCAGCTAAAGTTTTGCACATAGCCTAACTGTAGTCCATACTTGACCTAGTAAACATATTTCTGCCCAAAAGTACTCGATCTTGAACTATTTATACATTATCATTGACTCTTTCTGATGTTACTTCACCCATACAGAAGTCCATATTAGAGCAAATGAACATATTTCTGGCAAATTAGTCCACGATCAAGAACATTCTATACTGACTCATTGACTCCTTCTGATGAAAAGTCAGCTATAGCATATTGTATTTTTGACCTAATGGACATATTTGGCCCAAAACTACTTGAACATTCAATACATACTCATTGATTCACTCTGATCTTACTTGAGCCATATATGAACCCATTTTGACCTACTGAATAAATTTCGGCCAAATTTGTCCACGATCAAGAACTTTCTATACTGTCTCATTGACCCCTTCTGATGAAAAGTCAGCTATAGCATATTGCATATTGACTTTATGGACATATTTTGGCCAAAGAGTACTCGATCTTCAAGTTTTTTATATATTACTGACACATTCTGATGTCACATATGCCATTCTGTAGTCCATATTTGACCTAATAAACATATTTCTGGCCCAAAAGTACTCGATCTTGAACTTTTTACATTATCATTGGCTCCTTCTGATGTTACTTCTCCCATAGAGAAGTCTATATTAGACCAACTGAAATATTTCTGGCAAATTAGTCCACGATCAAGAACTTTCTATACTGACTCATTGACTCCTTCTGATGAAAAGTCAGCTATAGCATATTGCATATTTGACCTAATGTACATATTTGTAGGCCAAAACTACTTGAACTTTCAATACATTCTCATTATTAACTCTGATCTTACTTCAGCCATATATGAACCCATTTTGACCTACTGAATAAATTTCGGCCAAATTAGTCTACGATCAGAACTTTCTATACTGACTCATTGACTCATCTGATGAAAAGTCAGCTATAGCATATTGCGTATTTGACCTCATGGACATATTTCTGGCCAGAGAGTACTCGATCTTGAACCTTTTTATATACTTACAGACGAATTCTGATGTCGCATATGCCATTCGGTAATCCATATTTGACCTAATGAACATATTTCTGGCCAAAGAGTGCTTGATCTTGAACTTTCTATAGATACTCATTGACTTCTTATTTGTTTTTAGCCATACACTAGTCCATTTTAGACCCACTTAAATATGTTTTTGTCCTTGATTATGGATTTTGTATACATACTCTTTCCTGACTCATTGACTCCTTCTGATGAAGTCAGCTATAGCATATTGCATTTGACCTAATGGACATATTTCTGGCCAAAGAGTACTCGATCTTCAACTTATATATATATACTTGCTGACACATTCTGATGTCACAGATGCCATTCTGTAGTCCATATTTGACCTAATGAACATATTTCTGGCCAAAGAGCTCTTGATCTTGAACTTTATAGATACTCTTTGACTCATTTATTTTTCGCCATACGCAAGTCCATTTTAGACCTACTTAAACATGTTTTTGTCCTTGATCATGGATTTTGTATACATACTCTTTTCCTGACTCTGATTTACTTCAGCCATACATTAAGCCCTTGTTTGGCCTACAGAACATATCTCCGGCAAATTAGGCCAAATTTGACTTACTGATCATATTTATGGCCAAAGAGTATTTAAAATTAAAGTTGTTATATGCTCATTGACTCCTAATTTTTTTTTCAGCCATTCAGAAGTCCATATTAGACTTGATTAATTTTTTTCTGTCCCCAGAATCCTCGATTCTGACCTTTATTATACATGACTCACTCTGATGTTACTTCAGCCATAGAATATTTCATATTTGACCTAATGGAAATATTTCTGGCAAATTAGTCCTCGATCATAAACTTCTATACATACTAATGGACTCTTGATAATACTTCAGCTAAAGAGTTTTGCACATAAGCCTAACTGTAGTCCATACTTGACCTAGTAAACATATTTCTGGCCCAAAAGTACTCGATCTTGAACTATTTATACATTATCATTGACTCTTTCTGATGTTACTTCACCCATACAGAAGTCCATATTAGAGCAAATGAACATATTTCTGGCAAATTAGTCCACGATCAAGAACATTCTATACTGACTCATTGACTCCTTCTGATGAAAAGTCAGCTATAGCATATTGTATTTTTGACCTAATGGACATATTTCTGGCCCAAAACTACTTGAACATTCAATACATACTCATTGATTCACTCTGATCTTACTTGAGCCATATATGAACCCATTTTGACCTACTGAATAAATTTCGGCCAAATTGTCCACGATCAAGAACTTTCTATACTGTCTCATTGACCTTCTGATGAAAAGTCAGCTATAGCATATTGCATATTTGATTATGGACATATTTCTGGCCAAAGAGTACTCGATCTTCAAGTTTTATATATACTTACTGACACATTCTGATGTCACATATGCCATTCTGTAGTCCATATTTGACCTATAAACATATTTCTGGCCCAAAAGTACTCGATCTTGAACTTTTATACATTATCATTGGCTCCTTCTGATGTTACTTCCCATAGAGAAGTCTATATTAGACCAACTGAAAATATTTCTGGCAAATTAGTCCACGATCAAGAACTTTCTATACTGACTCATTGACTCCTTCTGATGAAAAGTCAGCTATAGCATATTGCATATTTGACCTAATGTACATATTTGTAGGCCAAAACTACTTGAACTTTCAATACATTTTATTAACTCTGATCTTACTTCAGCCATATATGAACCCATTTTGACCTACTGAATAAATTTCGGCCAAATTAGTCTACGATCAGAACTTTCTATACTGACTCATTGACTCCATCTGATGAAAAGTCAGCTATAGCATATTGCGTATTTGACCTCATGGACATTTCTGGCCAGAGAGTACTCGATCTTGAACCTTTTATATATACTTACAGACGAATTCTGATGTCGCATATGCCATTCGGTAATCCATATTTGACCTAATGAACATATTTCTGGCCAAAGAGTGCTTGATCTTGAACTTCTATAGATACTCATTGACTTCTTATTTTGTTTTTAGCCATACACTAGTCCATTTTAGACCCACTTAAATATGTTTTTGTCCTTGATTATGGATTTGTATACATACTCTTTCCTGACTCATTGACTCCTTCTGATGAAGAGTCAGCTATAGCATATTGCATGTTTGACCTAATGGACATATTTCTGGCCAAAGAGTACTCGATCTTCAACTTATATATATATACTTGCTGACACATTCTGATGTCACAGATGCCATTCTGTAGTCCATATTTGACCTAATGAACATATTTCTGGCCAAAGAGCTCTTGATCTTGAACTTTCTATAGATACTCTTTGACTCATTTTATTTTTCGCCATACGCAAGTCCATTTTAGACCTACTTAAACATGTTTTTGTCCTTGATCATGGATTTTGTATACATACTCTTTTCCTGACTCTGATGTTACTTCAGCCATACATTAAGCCCTTGTTTGGCCTACAAACATATCTCCGGCAAATTAGGCCAAATTGACTTATGATCATATTATGGCCAAAGAGTATTTAAAATTAAAGTGTTATATATGCTCATTGACTCCTAATTTTTTTTCAGCCATTCAGAAGTCCATATTAGACTTGATTAATTTTTTTCTGTCCCCAGAATCCTCGATTCTGACCTTATTATACATGACTCACTCTGATGTTACTTCAGCCATAGAATATTTCATATTTGACCTAATGGAAATATTTCTGGCAAATTAGTCCTCGATCATAAACTTTATAACATACTAATGGACTTGATAATACTTCAGCTAAAGAGTTTTGCACATAAGCCTAACTGTAGTCCATACTTGACCTAGTAAACATATTTCTGGCCCAAAAGTACTCGATCTTGAACTATTTATACATTATCATTGACTCTTTGATGTTACTTCACCCATACAGAAGTCCATATTAGAGCAAATGAACATATTTCTGGCAAATTAGTCCACGATCAAGAACATTCTATACTGACTCATTGACTCCTTCTGATGAAAAGTCAGCTATAGCATATTGTATTTTGACCTAATGGACATATTTCTGGCCCAAAACTACTTGAACATTCAATACATACTCATTGATTCACTCTGATCTTACTTGAGCCATATATGAACCCATTTTGACCTACTGAATAAATTTCGGCCAAATTGTCCACGATCAAGAACTTTCTATACTGTCTCATTGACCCCTTCTGATGAAAAGTCAGCTATAGCATATTGCATATTTGACTTTATGGACATATTTCTGGCCAAAGAGTACTCGATCTTCAAGTTTTTATATACTTACTGACACATTCTGATGTCACATATGCCATTCTGTAGTCCATATTTGACCTAATAAACATATTTCTGGCCCAAAAGTACTCGATCTTGAACTTTTTATACATTATCATTGGCTCCTTCTGATGTTACTTCTCCCATAGAGAAGTCTATATTAGACCAACTGAAAATATTTCTGGCAAATTAGTCCACGATCAAGAACTTTCTATACTGACTCATTGACTCCTTCTGATGAAAAGTCAGCTATAGCATATTGCATATTTGACCTAATGTACATATTTGTAGGCCAAAACTACGAACTTTC
>JAOTNS010001042.1:0-103969 GCA_028476615.1 Culter alburnus | reverse complement strand
CGTCTGACAGCGCGCGTTTAGGTATCTCGCGCAATACTCATTGAGAGCGGACATCACTGCGCGCTGTCAAGCGTGATCAGACCTTATAATGAGTGCTGAACGCGGTTGGACAATAGTGTGTATTAGAGTTAAAAAAATGATACTGTTCGGTTTATCACACAAACCGATCGTTTCGTGTCTTAGGACATCAATGTGTCGTCACGAGCCGCAGGGTTTAATTTGGACTTGTCTATGCAAGTTTTATTTACTCTTATAGTAGAAGTTCCCATCCACTAGCATTATTTGACTGACAGTTGGTGTTAAAAATCATCATTTGTGTTCTACTGAAGAAACAAAGTCACCTACATCTTGGATGCGCTGGGGGTAAGCAGATAAACATCAAATTTTCATTTTTGGGTGAACTATCCCTTTAAAGTTTTTTTTTTTTTTATCCTAAAAAAAGGATCACAGTTTCCCCCAAAAATATTAAGCAGCACAACTGTTTCCAACATTGATAATAACTTAGTATAAAATCAGCATATTAGAATGATTTCTGAAGGATCTTGTGGCACTGAAGACGTAATGAAGTAATGATGCTGAAAATTCAGCTTTGATCACAGGAATAAATTACATTTTAAGGTATATTAAAATAGAAAACCATTATTGTAAATTGTAATAATATTCACTATACTATGTATTTTTGATAAAATAAATGTAGGTTTGATGAGCATAAGAGGCTCCTTTCAAAATTTTGACCGGTGTGCACTTTTATTTTGGTATGTTGGTGTGACGTCATAAGGCTGCGCAACGCTCCTGCATTTGTTGTGATTCGGCTGAAGAAAGGTTTGTGTTTTATAGCGTTTGTTGTGTTTATGTCGATAAAAACACTGCAGATTGTTTTATAGCTTTATGAGGGCTATGAAATTAAATTGTATATCACTGAATGTTGCGTTGTTCTGCTTAACCATTAACTAACCGTTAAAGCATGTGAGTAAAGCGCAGTAGTGATGGAGAAACGGAGCTTTTGGAAACTCAAATAAATGATAAATAAAAACATGAGTAACAGAAAAAGTTGCGACTCAATTCTCTTCCTATTATCGCCAATCTCTTTATAACTAACACGAATTTGATCACTGGCGAGTAGTGATGGAGAAACGGAGCTTTTGAAACTCCGAGTCAGTTGAAATGATTCAGTGATTCGATTCAGCGAGTCTAACGAACACAGACGATTAATGAATGGAAACCAACATATTTTTATGAAAGTGCGGTCTATTAATATACATATCAGATAAATTCTAAGTAATTTGGTCATGTCTATGTCTATTTAATTTATGTTCTTTTATTCATATAGTACACAGTTTTAGTATTTAAATTACTTTTTGTCTAATGTTTATGTCCATTAACTGAACTACTGAACTAGAGCTTATTGAGATGCACCCAGAGATTTAGTGTGGATTTATTTTTCTTTCTGTTAATTATTCTCAAATTAAACAGGACAAACACACAGAAAAACTCCTGGTGAAGCGACTGAGATTCACGTGTGTAAAGATGCCATTTATTAAAGAGGAGATTGAAGACATGAAGATTGAAGAAACATTCAGTGTGAAACAAGAAGATACTGAGGAACAAACAGGTTGGTTTCATTCTCATGTTGGGGTTGAACACCGGCAGAATTGGCTCAATCCAAACAATGAAAGCATTTTTGTAAAAATCTTTATATCACTGGAACACTAGGTAGCGCTATGTCATTTTTGACTTTAGGTTATTTTGTTTGTTCACCATTTTGAAGTGAATGGAAAAGGTTTTCATTATTCCTCCAATAAATTTTGTCCAGAATCTGATTAGATGAACAAATGTTTGATTTTTGCTTCTGAGAAATACCTCACTGAAGTTGAGCATGCCTGTGTTTATTGTCTTATACTTGTTAGCTTAGAATCCTCATTGGTTAACCATAAACTACCATAGCATTAAAGGATTAGTTCACTTTCAAATAAAATTTTCCTGATAATTTACTCACCCCCATGTCATCCAAGATGTTCATGTCTTTCTTTCTTCAGTCGAAAAGAAATTAAGGTTTTTGATGAAAACATTCCAGGATTATTCTCCTTATAGTGGACTTCAATGGCCTCCAAACGGTTGAAGGTCAAAATTACAGTTTCAGTGCAGCTTCAAAGGGCTTTAAACGATACCAGACGAGGAATAAGGGTCTCATCTAGCGAAATGATCTGTCATTTTTGGATAAAAATGTAAATGTATATGCTTTATATAAACAAATGATCACCTTCCAAGTGGTTCCGCCAAAACCGCATTTCTGTATTCTTTAAAAAGCTTACGCTGTATGTCCTACACTTTCCCTATTCTACTTACGGAAAAAATAGAAAGGCGTAGGACATAAAGCATAAACACAGTTTCGCACAAACCAAAACAAAGACAGACATTCCAACACGGAACGCACATTTCAAAGTAGAATATTTGGCTGTAGCACTATTTTTCTGAGAAACAAGTAGGTGAACTTAGTATGTTTCGTAAATATTTGCGAACATATTGGGGTATTTTTATGCTTTATTAAAGTAGAAATCTTACATATAGCCCCTTTAAATAAAGAATTCTCATGTTTTGGGCGGCTTTAATCACATACCTTTCCTGCAGCAGCTCACTTTGTTTCCTCCACTACTTTCAATTCACATTTTAGATGCAGTTTTTGTCTATAGAAATGCATTACTCAGTGCTGTAATTTGACGAGTCTGGCAGAAGTTTTCTGTACACAGTGAGCAGACCTGAATAATCGATAATGAGAATCGTGTCGATGATTTTCATTATCGATTATATCGAATAGCTGTTGCAGCCCTACTTCAAAACCAGCTGTTTTTCATGTACATTCAATTTCTGTTGTTTTTTGCTCTTCCTGCTCCGCATTGCGCTTCCAGCCCCGTATCACTGCTTGCAGCTATATTTTGAGTCATTGAGAGAGATGCATGTGTGAATACCTTGAGTTTGTCCAGCAGATTTCAAAAACTTCAAAAAGCAGCAATGTTTCTCCCAAGGTGAGCATTACAGTATGAGTTTAGTTCCAACCCTGATTAAACTCACCATTTTCTAGTACAATGTAGCAGCGCATTAATTTAGATCAGTGATTTACTTACCTGTAAGATAAACTGTTTAAAACCTGCATTCACCCGATCAATATGGAGTATCCAGATGGTATAAACAAACATATCTTGTGGAGCGCTCTGAGTATGCATGTATTTGTCATTTTGTGTCATTAAACTGGGCTTAAACTTGCATTTATCTGTTTTGACCTTAGACCCGATGCCGCTGAACAAGGAGATTCAAGAACTGAATGATGTAAAGGAAGAA
Source organism: Culter alburnus (assembly GCA_028476615.1). Taxonomy (NCBI): domain Eukaryota; kingdom Metazoa; phylum Chordata; class Actinopteri; order Cypriniformes; family Xenocyprididae; genus Culter; species Culter alburnus. Next base: position 100,633 of record JAOTNS010001042.1, on the reverse strand, counting down.
ACCAGATTTCATAACTGGGGAAAACGATCTAGCTGCTCACAGACTGAAAAGACTTCCTCACGAAAAAGAGCTCGAAAGAGGGGATAGACGTTATTTCACCTGCTTCAGTGTGGAAGCGTTTCAGACAACGTGAAAACCTTAAAGCTCACATGAAAGTTCACAAAGGAGAGAGTCCTTACACCTGCCAACAGTGTGGAAGAGGTTTCACTGGAAAAGGAAGCCTTAAAGCTCACATGAGAGTTCACACTGGAGAAAAGCCTTTCACCTGCGAACAGTGTGGAAAGAGTTTTGCACATCTAGGTACACTTAGTTACCACAAAAGACTTCACACTGGAGAATCGCCTTTCACATGTGATCGGTGTGGAAAGAGGTTCAGACGTAAATTAAACCTTAGGGGCCACATGAGGCTTCACTCAAGAGATAACTGTTTTATGTGTCATCAGTGTGGAATGAGCTTCACAGACAGCGATCACCTTACGAAACATGTAATAACTCACATTGGAGAGAAGCGTTTCATTTGCCCTCACTGTGGAAGGACTTGCTCAAGCAAATCAAACCTTGAGGTTCACGTGAGACTTCACACTGGAGAGAAGCCTTTCACCTGCCAACAGTGTGGAAAAGGTTTCAATGAAAAAGGAAACCTTCAAGTCCACATGAGGCTTCACACTGGAGAGAAACCTTTCATTTGTCTTCAGTGTGAGATGAGTTTCACATATCGAAGAGACCTGAAAATTCATTTGAAAGCTCATTCTGGAAATAATAGTGTTGTTTGGTCTACCGGTTACTGCACGTAGAAACAAAAAGCCCATTATGTGAATCTCTGCTCTGGAGGCTTCTTGAAGCTCAGCAATTGCTCACATTGTAAGGACCGTAACGATGGCGTCGATTTTTCAATGTCAATTTGAGCGCAAGAACTGATGATGAAACGTTGGAAGAACTAGTTATTCAACCAAAACCTCCATCGCAAGGACAAATTGAGCAGGACGTTTCTCAGTGATACGCTACTTAGTTTGATGTACATTTTTAGATGTTGCAACTGTAATTTCTTCTACATTAGCAACAAGTGTATGTCCATCAACAAACCCATGTGTATATTTCTAATTTATTGAGGTGCACATGTGGGAACTGTATCATTAACTGTATCAATAACGGTGCATATGTTAGCCGAGCGCTAACATGAATGACTGATGTAACATTAAAGTTTGTAAAACAAATCTTACTCCATCCTTTATCATTACTCATAGTAAGAATGACAGACAATCTGCATTAATGGAGCCATTTTTAAGTAGTAGTGGCCAACAGCTGATTAGCAGAAATATTTCTGTAATACAGTAATAACATGATTTAACTGATTATCATAAGATGACCTTAAGAAGTACTAAAGAAGAATTTTTAGTATATTAAGTAGGGATGAGCGAGTACAGCATTATCTGTATCTGTTAACCATATGAATTATCTGTATCTGTATCTGTACTCGGAGTGGGTGGGGTCTAACCAGGAAGTGGGCGGGCTTGTCTTGAAATGGGCGGGGTGTTAACCGGCATGTTATTTTAAGCATGCAATTGATATATTTATAACACTAACTTTAACTTACTACCTTTATTTTTTTTTATAAAATACAGCAAAAAAGTGTCAGACACTCAGTGCGTGAAGTAAAAAAAAACTAGTTAGAGCCAGCTGACTTAAAAAAAAAAAAAAACTCTGACGACCGGCAGAGAGAGAGAGAGAGTGTGTGTGTATGTGTGTGTGTAGCTTAATAATTAATTTGTAATATTATAACACTAGCTTACTACCTTTATGTTTTTATGAAATACAGCAAAACGTGTCAGACACTCAGTGTCTGGTTACTGGTTAGAGACAGCTGAAGGTTTAAAAAAGAAAAAAAATCTCCGACAGGCAGAGACGCAATGCGAGTCGCATTCTACCAAGCAAGCACCACGTCTGAACGAACCCACGTTTATCAGAACTGGTTAGTAAGTACGTATTATTAACGTTACAACCCGAAGTAAAAAGCTGAAGAAACCCTAAACGTTAACGGAAAAGACCCGCAAACCCGAGTGACTGAGGGAGAGAGAGAGCTGTTCTGTGTGTGACTGATATTGACTCGTATTACTCGTATAATACTCGTACTCGGCAGAAGTGCTTTATCCGTACCGGATACTCGTTTCAGCCGAGTATCCGGCTCATCTCTAATATTAAGTACACCTGGACAGTTGAATTTTGATGGTCTACCCCTCTTCAAAAGTACATAGTTTTGCTGAATTATTAGTTTGTTGGAAGGATAGACTTAGAAACCAGTGTTGATTAGACTGTTTTGTGGTACTTCTAAGCCAAATTCATTGGCTCAGTATCTTCATAATCTGGTTCAGGAGCTGAAAAGGGTTTTCTGTTCAAGCAGATAACCTTCTTTTTGAATGTTGTTTCTGTTGTGTGTGATACTCCAGCTCGAGCCTTCATCAGAGGTGTGAAGTCACACACTGCATATCATGGATGTGACTGCCACCAAATGGGTATCCGCAAACCAAACGGATCAGGTCAAGATGTTGTCTCTGTCAGTAGTGCTGGTCCCGAGGCTCAGCGAGTACGGCCTCGATTGGTGAGAGAAGGGCCGCCCAAAGACGAGCTCCTCTAACGCCAGCTCCATCTGAAAGGCTGGAAGAATACATTTTTACCAAAAAAAGTTACGGACTGCAGCTTTAATTTTCATTGTGATTCAGTTTCTGTTTTGAGGTCCTGTTACCCAACCACAGAAACGTGAGTAACTTACTCACTAGCTAGCAAACAAGTGCTGATCATGAACGACCCAAACAACACAAATTAATTTAGAAGATACTATACAGCCAATCAGACACCATACAATTAGTATTAAAATATAGTAGTCAACATTTGAAGTGGATCAAAAAGGTTAATCAAAGTTGTCCTAAGAAGAAGGTTTTAGGACAAAAATGTAGACTACTGTATATTTGCATTATAAATACTTTAAGAGTGAGAGGATCCTTGGATGCAGCTGGAACCGGCTTCCAGAGGATGTCACATGTGCCGTGTCGGTAGCTACCTTTAAGTCCTGATTGAAAACACATCTGTTTAACTGCTTTTCCTGATTGAGCACTGTTTCTGCGCTGTACTGCTCTGTTCTTTTCTTAATTCCTCTCTTATATCCTCATATTCGTTTGAATGTTAGAATCCTTTCTTATTTTAACTAAAGTACTTTTTTTATATGAACATATTCTTTTATCGTATTTTTAATGTTTGTAAAAACAAACTTGTCTAATAGTCACAGTCTGTCTACTTGTACCAACAGCTGTAAAAAAAGTGACTTTTAGAGAAGAATGAAAATTGAAATAGTTGATAGTTGTTTTTGTTTTTTTCAAAATGATATCAAACCGGTAAAGTGTAAACCCTTTGTTTTGGAATAATGATTTTATGTTTACATTAATATGTAGTTACGACATAATGATATTTTATTAAAATTTGTCTGACAAGAGGACAATGAATGCTAATGGCTTCAGATTTAATACACTTCTAAGTCACAAAAGGGTGTAACCATATTTCATATAATCGTATTTGCACCATATTATTTTTCTATAATATTGACTATACGTGACTGTTTCCAATCCATGTTACAACATATATTTATGAATACTATTTTTAATGTCTTTTGTGGTTTTTAAATTTCTGTTTTCCAAAATGAAAGTGCCAGCTTTCCAACCCTTCCCAACCACTGGAGCTCCACCTCCTTCCCCTTCCCTCTTTTGTTTACTAGAACTCCCTCCACCCTTTCCCTTTCCCTTTCCCTACTGGGAAACCCTATCAGCAATTACCTTACATACATTGACTTATATCAGAAGAGTGGACTGAACTACAGAGCAAAGTGAAAAAAACACAAAAACCATCAACTGAAGAGAGGACCATTTTTTCTGGTAAAACACTTCACTACATCTGACTACCTTTATATAGAAGCCTATCTTTGCATTAAAACGTCAGTGTCTGCCAACATTCATGGGCGGGCCTGTGGCTAATGTGATGTCGTTGCCAGGGATCTGGAAACGGCTTGTTCTGAGACACTGCTTATGATTTATGGGGATTAAAAAAAAAGGAGTCGTTGGATTTTTATCATTATAGGGTGGTTATGTACACACACTGCCAACACACATTTAGGTCTAAACACCGTGCAAAAGTGAATTTTATATAATAGGTCCCCTTTAAAAAAATGTTTTAAATAAACTATAATTATCTTTTTAATCCTTGTATATGTTAAAGAAATAACAAAAAAACATCTGCATTACAATACTGTAGCCACTAGATGTCTGTATAGCCTTTTATGAATATTTACAGACATGGACAAAATTATTGGGGGGGAAATCACATTATGAAATAATTTAACAAAATAATTTTCTCCAATACATGTTGGCCACAATTATAATATATATAATTATATAATTTTTTATGAGTCAAATATCTCTGAAGTATATTCCCATTCTGTTACAATACAGACAGGTCAGAGACTGGAGAATACAGTTAATGGTTGTTTATTGAACACACAGCAGAGTATACAGAAGTGCAGGTAAGTTGAATGAAGATCTTTAAGTGAATGGTGAGTGATATATGAATGATACTGTCCTTGTGTTTGTAATGATGATGATCCGGAGCGATGGTTGACGTTAGAGCACACACTCACACACACACACACACACACACACACACACACACACACACCACACACACACACACACACACACACACACACACACACACACACACACACACACTCTCTCTCACACACACTCACACACTCACACACACTCACACACACACACACTCTCTCTCACACACTCACTCTCACACACACACACACACACACACACACGGAACACAGGAGAAGACTTGGAGACGCTGAAGACAGGTAAGCATGGAGGTAAGTCCTTAATGCAAACAAGACCAGATGGTGACTGAGTGTGTGTGAGTCTTTTATGTGGTGGCTGATTGGGGTGCTGATTGAGTGCAGGTGCGTGTGATCAGTATTCGGGTGAGGGAGTGCACTGTGATTGGACAGTGGTGGAGCCTGGCATGTCTGTGACACATTCATATTTACATTTTTTTTTTTTTTTTTTTTTTTTACATATTTACATTACACCAGGGTGACTAGGAGCATGAAATTGTCCAGCCATGACTTCCTGTTCCACAGGAGTATAAACATGAGACAAACACAAAGGCCAAATTCCCATAATCATTCATCACAATGAGTAAAACCAAAAAATATATATCTGATGTGCAGCAAAAAATTGTTGAGCTTTACAAAATAGAAAATGGCTGTAAGAAAAAAGCTAAAGCATTGAAAATTCACATTTCCACCATCAGGACAATAATTAAGAAGTTCCAATCAACTAAAAATGTTACAAATCTGCCTGGAAGAGGACAAAGACTCTGAGTGGACAAAGACTCTCCAAGGATCACAGCTGGAGAACTGAAGTCTTGGGGTCAGAAAGCCAAAAAAAATGATCAAACAGCACCTACATCCCCACAAGTTGTTCGGGAGGGTTTCAAGAAAAATCCTCTACTCTCATCCAGAAACAATCTCCAGTATATGCAGTTGTCAGACAAGACTGGAACTTCAAATGGGACGAGCTTCTATGGTCAGATTAAACTAAAAAAGAGCTTTTTGGCACAAATGGATAAAAGTACCCCATGCCCACGGTTAAATATACTGCTGGATCTTTAATGTTGTGGGCCTATTTTTCTGCTGGAAGTCCTGGACATCTTGTTCAGATTCATGGTATCATGGATTCTGTCAAATACCAACAGATAAAAAATCAAAACCTGACCTTCTGCTAGAAATCCAATAAAGGGCTGTGATTGGAGCTTCCATCAGGACAATGATCCAAAACAAACATCAAAACCAACACAAAAATGTGTCACTCAGCACAAAATGAAGCTTTTGCCATGGCCATCCCAGTTCCCTGACCTGAACCCTAAAGAAAATGAGTGGTACAGTGTTCATATTAGGACTTCCTCACACCTCAGTCATACAACGAAAAGGAGTCATGCCTCAGACTAAAAGGCTTCAGTCATCGGACAAAACGGCATCGCGCCTCAGACTGAAAGGCTTCAGGTCTCAGGAAAAATGACATCAGGTGTCAGGTTTTGTACAATTAGGCATCGAACTAAACAGCCTCAGACCAAAAGGTTTCAGACGAAAAGGCATAGGATGAAACAGACTCAGACTAAAAGGCATCTTTTTTTTTTGTTGTTTTTCATATTAGGAAGTCCTAATATGAACACTGTAGAGTGGAGTGAACTGAAGAGAAGAAGCACCAACATGGAGCTGGGAATCTGAAGGATCTGGAGAGATTCTGCATGAAGGAATGGTCTCTGATCTCTTGTCAGGTGTTCAACAAACTCATCAGGCATTATAGGTGAAGATTTAGAGCTGTTATCTTGAGAAAAGAACATTGCAAAAACTATTGAATAAAAGGGTGCCAATAATTGTGGCCAACGTGTTTTGGAGAAAAACATTTATTTCATAATGTGATTCCCCCCCCCCCACTTACAATTATTTTCCTTCAATCAAATGTTAGATTTTTGCTAATTGTATTAATTAAAAATCAAAAAGATAAACAATGCAGATTTATTTTTACATTCATCTTTGATCATCTTTTGATTGATCAAGGTTACCAACAATTTTGTCCATGTCTGTGGCTGTGTAATGTCAGGCTGTGTAATCTCTAGTTGGTGAAACAAGACACGATTGCTTAGTTTTAATAGCCTAATTTTTATTAATTTTAATTTTAAATTCATATTAAATAGAAGTACTTTGATGATATAGCTTTTTAATTTACTTCATTTACGTATGAGACCTTAAAGGAACCCAAAAGTAATCAGATTACAATACTTTCATATTGTGGTGCTTGGATTATGTTACTGAATACTTTTATTATGAAGAAAATTTGTAACTGTAACAGAATACATTTGAAAAGTAACCCTCCTAACCCTGATTTGGGATAATGATTAGTTAGTTAGTTAGTTAGTTAGTTAGTAGTCAATGCTAAATTAACTAGAGGGATGCAGGTAGTGGTCAATGAAGTGTTCTCTGCCATGAAGTGAAGTCATCTTTATTTCTATCCGCTTGTTAAGTCGTGACGTAAGGAACGCCGTTTCCGGGTCCAAGCCTCGACTCGTTTCACTTGAGAATGCCATCGACGGCCGTTTATGAGTGCTATTTATTCATTTTAAACATCAATCATTTTAAAAAGTTAAACATTTTAAATACTTACAGTCTACACAACAGTCTCCGTGCTCACAGCGTCACAGACATTAATATTTTAATGATTTATAAAAGATTAATCACTGTCTGGCCATCTAGAATTTTGGTATGGAGATAAAGGTTATGATTATAATTTTTTTGTAGTATTACACCACATCGTGTGTATATCAGCACCATTTGTTGTTTTCTTGTGGTATGAGATAGAGCGTTAGGACCCGGAAGCGCTGCCGCGTGACATCAGACTTAACAACCGAATAGTGTGTCATACAATACAGATAATTTCAAATCCCTTAACACACATAAAATACCTTGTAAATTTCAACAATTTCCATGACTTAAATTTCAGCTGTAAAACAGTTCTACAGAAGACGATAGTGTCATTATTCAGCTTTATTCAGTTCATCTTTTGTTCTCTGATAATGTCAATAATTAATGTCAGATGAATAATATTTCTGAATGTTAAGTGTCGTTTCCGAACTGAGCAAGGCACTTGATCTCAAGCTACAAATCAGACAAAAATGTAGGCTAGCCATTTTCAGTGATCTTGAAGTTAAAAAAACCCATTTAAGTCTCTCACACCTGTATCTCTGCACTAGCTTGAGTATCCAGAATTGAAACTTCGGACTGTAATATTCTACTTCTGTGTTTTCTCAGGATAAATAATTTGTAACATCAACACAAAATCCTGAAAGTATACTTTAACCAGTGTCTGTGTGTCACAATAGTCCTCAAAGTATGACTAGATCAGTTTGTCTTTGACAAAAAATTAGGTAAAATGTCAGGTCTTTATGGAAAGCTTTTATTGATAAAATCAAGTGATAAGTGTAATGACAGCTTCTCCTGAAGTGCAGTGATGTCTTTCTTTTGTCTCTAGACCCCTCAGAAAGGGGTGTACAGTCATACATCCTCACATTGTGGTGAAGGGGTGTGTGGTTGTGTCAGTGTCACTGAGTAAGAAAATAAATATGTTAATCTTGCAAGTCTCTCTGGACAAATGTCATTTAAAGGCCAGAACACACCAAGCCGACGCCGACGAACTAGTGGCGACGAAAGCAGACCGCGGGGTTGGCTCACGTCGGCTGCGTCTGGGAAAAAATATGTGCTTGAACACACCGAAAGAACTTCAGCCGACTGTCAACTAGCACGCGTTCTGCGCCTGCGTATAAATGAGATATCTGTCTATTTAAGCAGATATATTTGTCTATATTCGTCATTCAAAAACGGAAAGCGAAACTATGACTGCATGTATACAAACCATAAATAAAGCAGGGCTTGCTTACCGTTTTGAATATCAATCATGCTGATCATGTTCTTTATTCCACTCCGCTCATGTTATTATGAAAATATTCGTGCATTCGAGTGCTCAGGTAAGATGACGTAAAATTGGAACAACCTTCTGTCTGTGCCGTCATGACTTATTTGCTTGCTTTCATAACTTTTGCTTATATTCTCGTGAACTGACTGGTTTGCTATACTACACAGCCAATCAGAGTTCTGTCTCTCGCCGACGGCCCGACGCCGATTCTACATGTCAAATCGGCCGTAAAAAAGCCGACGAGGACCAACTTCAACCGACGGTGTGGAACACACTGAGGAAACTTAGTCGGCCGACCGTCGGCTTGGTGTGTTCCTGCCTTTAAAGGCTTAATATTAAAAATGTAAATGTGAGCATTTGTGGATTATATTGATTTTAAACATTATAAAGCTTTGATTGGTTAACAATCAAAAACATGGTTCATGATTTGTGGATTATGAAATAATGTTTGTGTTTTGATTCTTTTATGAATAATTATTGGGCTATAAAGACAATCTGCTTATAAAGATGATGCAGTATATTTGTTTCATATTTGTTTATTAAAACGCATATTTTTGAGTTCCTCAAATCAGGATACAAAGAAACAGAGCAACAAACAAGCTTTTTTCAGGTAAGTATAGTAATTGTGTATCATCAAATTTTGTGCTGGTCTTTGCTGTAGAATCTGAAGTGCAGAATCTGGAATCACTAAAACAGGAAGTAGAAGAGCAGAGCAGAGAACAGCAGGAGGAAGCTTCCCTTGTACACTCCATCTAATTAAGACAATAAAGAAACTAGTATTCATTAATACTACTTCTATTATTAATAGCTATTATTATTTATTGTTGATCAGTTCCGTCACAATTTTCTAAAACAATACAAACTCTCCGAAAGCACTTGACTAATTCAAAAACTTCTTTTATAAAATAGTGTTACACTATTTTTGACTACTCTTTAAATTTCATATTGTGCTCTTTATGAACAATCACTTATGTTTGAATCATTATAATTGTTATGGAAAACGGCAACTGCTAAATGAATACATGTAAATTTAAATTAGCACACAGTCAAATAAAGGCCAATACCTGCTGCATTGCAAAGGTTAGTGTTGCAGCACTGGACAAATGTCATCTTTCTCTCATAGTCGAACTCTGGTACACAATCATTTGTACACCCTTTAGTTATGACGGACATCTTGGTATCTGCAAAAAGAATAAATTTCCTATATAATAGGCCAAAAGAAACAATTCCAGAAATCATGTTCCTCTTGTAATAGACAAATAATTGCAATTATGTGATGAGATTAACATATACAGTGCTGCTTGAAAGTTTGTGAACCCCTAGAAGGAAACACGATGCATTAAGAGTCAGGGGTGAAAACTTTTGAACACGATGAAGATGTCACAATTTTTCTTTTGTTTAAATATGTTTTTTTTAAAGATGGATCTCAAAATCATTACAGTAAACATAAATATTTTTTACCTAGCCAGCCCTAATGTAAACATTGTTTATGTAAAATTAAAACAGTATTAAATAAAAAATGACATGCATTTGTATGATCCCTCTTATTTTGTTAAAATTATTCACAATTTCACAGATTCTGCAAGTGGTTCACAAACTTTCAAGCAGAACTGTATACTTCTACTTCATATTATGACTTTCAGTAAACTAAAACAGTAAATTTCCACTTCATACTGGACTTACCATAGTGTATACGCTTGTTAATGGTTCTGCATTCAGAATACATATCTCTACACACCTCCACTTCCAAGACACAGAAACCCAGTGGCGAATTAAGCGCGCATGTGTAACACAGGAGAGAATATCCTTAAAGACAAGAAAAGACATTCAATTACCTCTGAGAACCAATAATACATTCAATACTTGCTGTTTTTTGTACCTCCAGTGAGAAAAATGAAAATAAGTACGACAGAGACTCGCAGATCCATCGTGTGTGAGGAACAGAATGAAATAATGTTTCTGGGTTTTTTTATGTCTGTTCAGAAAGGGGTGGGTTTAAAGAGGAACCTTTGTGCAGTCCTACAAAATTGATACATTCAGACACCCACAGTAAATGTTTTCATATATATATATATATATATATATATATACAGGGTTTGAAATTAATGTAGTAGCCAAGTTGGCCGGTGAGTGAAAAAGTTAATTTACCAGCCTACTAGCAAAAAAAAAAACAAAAAAAACATAAAACATAAATATACCAGATTAACTACATCACAGCTTTTAATTATATATATTATAGATAGATAGATAGATAGATACAAAATAAACCTGGATTATTTCCAAAATTATTATCACCAAAAAAAATTTTTTTTAGGTAGACAGATCAATACAGCAAAATGTACATGTTTTTTTCAAAGATAAAGGAAAAATCATGTTTGCAGTTACATAGTAACAAGGTCATAATCAGTTATATTTAAAAACAAGAGTAACCCAAAAAAACTACCTTGTGTTGTTACTTTTTTTTACCCACCAGTGTTACTTTCGTCCCAAGTAAAGGGTTCAAATTATGCAAATTATGTTCAAAGTGAAATTATACTGAAGCCTTTCTACATTTGCACAAAATGCCACCTGGTATCAATAGACCACACTTGTGAGTTACTGACCACAGCAAAAATATATCTCTGTCTAAAACATTATCTTTTAACATTAAGTTTTTCTGAAAAATGGTACTTTTCTCCCCATAAAGAACACCAAACACCACACAGAAAAAACACAAACCTGTGGTTTCAGGGTCTGCTAACATTGTAGGATATTGGAAAATAATAGTATCTTTTCTGTTAACCAAATGTATCGGCTATTGCTTCAATGCAAATGAACAAGCGCACCGTTATTTGTTGCCTAGTGATATGTGTGTTCAAGTAAGCCAGATATGCGCATATTCTATATATATATATATATATATATATATATATATATATATATATATATATATATTGAGGGTTTGAAATTAGCCTCAGGGTTTAATCTGGATTTGTCTTTGCATGTTTTTTTGACTCTTATAGATGGAGTTCCCATTGACATGCATTATACGATTGACAGACCGCAACAGTTGGAGTTAAAAATCATCATTTGTGCTCTACTGAAGGAACAAAGTGACCTACATCTTGGATGCCCTGGGGGTAAGCAGATAAACATCAATTTTCATTGTTGGGTGAACTATCCCTTTAAAACAACAAGACGGCTGAGAAAAAGGAGACCTCTATGTATTTGCTGTTACTGCAAAACTAGCTCCGTTATGCCCCTGAACTTCTTGGGAGCATTTCTCGTGGTGGAAGGTGTATATGACTTTCTTGTTCCTGATGAACATAGCTTGATATTTGACTTCATAACTTGTTAAATATGGATATTTTTATTTAAACAAATGCATCGTTTCACTTCAGAAGGACTATATTAACCCTCCAGAGCTGTGTGGAGCATATTTATGATGGATGGGTGTGGATGGAGACACTTTCTTCAGCTCATACTCATTGATCCTATCACTGCCATTATAAAGCTTGGATACGTCAGGATATGTATTAATATTTCTGCAATTATGTTCATCAGAAAGAAGAAAGTCATATATACCTAGGATGGCTTGAGGGCGAGTAAAGCTTGGGCTAATTTTCATTTGAAAGTGAACTCATCCTTTAACACATCCATTGCAGATTGGCTTGAATATATGCTATAACTGAGAATGAAACACGACTGCCCCCTACTGGTAATGTACTTCATGTGCCAGAGAACTTCACTTCAGGCTGCGTCTTGCCCCTGCAGGTCATAGAATCCTTTTCCCTGTGATGCGCATTCCTAATGGCCACATCTGTATATCCCGCATATGCTCATTCAAAGGAAATATTGATAAAAAAATACGCTACTCAGCAAGTTCAAGTTTCTAATCAAAGCTATTAGAACAAATTTATTTATATGCATTTCCATGGTGACTTAACATAAGGGGACCCACAGTGTATGAGATAGAAATGGCTCATTCTAAAGTAATATAAAAACATAACAGTTCATTATGTAAGGTCTTTATATACCATTCAAGACATAGTTATGTATTATATTGCATTTCTGTCAATAGATCCTCCTAAATATTACACAATCACCCTACTACAATGATAAAAATCCACCCACTCCTTTTTTTAATCCCCTTTAAACCAAAGCTGTCTCATTAGACATGCCATTTTGATTCTCTGAGCAGTGTGATGTCACACTTCTAAGGTCCCGCCCACGGCTGCTGACTAACAGTCCTGCATTACCATAGTTTCCACCCTCAGCGAGTTGTATGCTGTCCGCCATTTTCTCCACGCTCGAGCACCTGTAGCAACAGTTCTGTTGTTGGATGTAAGAGTGAACATATAAGTGTTCATTTTCTCCCAACATCTGAGCCACTGAGGACACAGTGGATTAGTTTTTATTTTTGAAGGTAATGCACCACAAAATATACAGTTCTCAGCATAAATGAGTACACCCCCTTTGAAAAGTAACATTTTAAATAATATCTCAATGAACACAAAAACAATTTCCAAAATGTTGACAAGACTAAGTTTAATATTACATCTGTTTAACTTATAACATGAAAGTAAGGTTAATAATATATCTTAGAGAACACAAATAGGGTGATGCATAATGAGTACACCCCACAACAAAAACTACTACATCTAGTTCTTTGTATGGCCTCCATGATTTTTCATGACAGCATCAAGTCTTTTAGGCATGGAATGAACAAGTTGGCAACATTTTTGCAACATCTATCTTTTTCCATTCTTCAAGAATGACCTTTTTTTAGAGACTGGATGCTGGATGGAGAGTGATGCTCAACTTGTCTCTTCAGAATTCCCCACAGGTGTTCGATTGGGTTCAGATCAGGAGCCACTGAATCTCTTTCACCCTGTTCTTCTTCAGAAATCCAACAGTGGCCTTAGATGTGCGTTTAGGATCATTGTCATGTTGGAAAAGTGCACGACGTCCAAGGGCACGGAGTGATGGTAGCATCTTCTCTTTCAGTATAGAGCGGTACATCTGTGAATTCATGATGCCATCAATGAAATGCAGCTCCCCGACACCAGCAGCACTCATGCAGCCCCACATAAGGACACTGCCACCACCATGTTTCACTGTAGGCACCATGCATTGTTCTTTGTATTCCTCACCCTTGCAACACCATACAGTTTTGAAGCCATCAGTTCCAAAAACATTTATCTTGGTCTCATCACTCCAGTGTATAGAGTCCCAGTAGTCTTCATCTTTGTCAGCATGGGCCCTTGCAAACTCTAGGCTTTTTTGCGCCTGGGCTTTAGAAGAGGTTTCTTTCGTGGACAGCACCCATGCATGCCATTCCTCTGCAGTGTACGCTGTGTTGTGTCATGAGAAATACTCAGTGAACTTGCAGACTGATTTTCTTCAACCCTTCTGATTAGAAGATGCATCTTTAAAAAAAAAAATGCTGACGGGGAAAGCATTAATCCTGGCCTTCAGGACCCACTGCTCTGCACATTTTGTAGGTCAGGGGTTCCTTGTTTATCATGACTAGTCACTTGGGGCCTCATTTATAAAATGTTGTGCAGAAACCATCCTAAATTTGATCTTATGATCATTTCTCAGATGTGCATACGTGCGATTCCAAGAATGAACGTACGCACAGAAAACGAGCGTACACCTCTCTTTCAGATGTGAAATCTATAAATCGCAAATGATCTTGAACCTGTGCACAGCTGAATAGTTTCAGTTCTCCGCATTGTAAAAACAACACCTAATTAATGCCATTTACATATAAAAGATCACCAGTGTCAGCAGATAGACGAGGAACACAGAGGTAAGTGATGTAAACAAAGGCAGGTTTATTGAAAGCAGACGACTGATCAACACAGCAGAAAAAGCTGTCCAGGTAAGTGGGTTTGGAATAGGAAAGTCTTGGTACAGCTTATCTGTTACTGATTCAGTCTTTTTTTCCTTTACAGGTGATTCATCAATCGACGAGTCAAGAAGCCAGGATGGCACGGGAACCACAGGTGAGTAACACAGGTAAGAAGATCCAGGAACACAACCAGGTAAGGTTGAGACATGACAAGCTGTGTCCCAATTCAGGGCCTACACACATCGAAGTGCATGATAGGGGTGGGGTTTTGGAGTGGAGGGTTGTCAGGTCTGCGCAACAAAACCATCCCAAAAGTAGCGTAATCACAGCACAAGTGTAAAAGAATCCCAATCCCAGATGTGGCAACAGTGAGCCGAGCGTCGTTACATGGCTAGCAGCTGTGTGACAGACAGCTGACAGCTGACGTTTGTGTGTGCAAGTTTTATGACTTTCTACTGAGTTTTGACATGCTACACTGCCGCCGCCGCCGACGGGACACTGGACCAAAATACATATGGTTAACTCCCTCGGGTCGGCGGTCACGCCGGCGATACCACCTCGGTTTTTTTCTTACCAGTGTGAAAGAGACTCAAAATACTCTGTCAATGTTGCACATACAATTAAGAGCTATACACCATTTTAATCTGTGGAATATCTTCTTTTATTTGTGTACACTCAGAGTAAAAACAAAATGTTGTGCTTTTTGTTTTTATAAAGAAAACTAACCTGAAGCGTGATCTCTCATCTCCCTCTGAACGAAGTCCAATCTGATAGTGAAAATGAACTGTAACTTAGTGAATATTAATCACAAAAAAATTAGACTTATGTCTAAAGAAACGTTGAAATGTCAGGTTTTAAAAGCACATTTTGTAAGTCAAATCGAAACAAAATTCTGTGTTTATGTAATCTGTATGAAAAGAGAGCCATGTCAGAAGTCCGTGATTCAGCTCATTATCCGCTAATGCGGCCATGCCCACGGAGACACAATTTTCAGACGCAAATTCTGAGGCAATACTTGTAATGTACGCCTCAATCATGTATTTATTGTCTTGAAAAGTGTTTATCTGGATGTTATAGTGATCTCTGGCCTCTGTTAGTTCCTGGAGAGTCAGATGGTTGTTCTTCTTTAGGAGGCATTTGTGGACTAAAGGTGCACAGAGCGCCCTCCGGCTGCAAGTATGAATTAAAAACACAGTATCCAGCGTTCACAGTTATGACAATAATATTGAATAAATATTACTCCTCTGTATAGAAATTGACATAAACATATGAGAATCCATCAATATTTCTCCAAATGTGCATGCTTTTAAGCTAAAAGGCTATATGAAATGCCATAGAGGTAACATAATTGTTCAGACACTTTGCATCACAGAAATACATTATATTTTAAAGTATATAATAGAATACCATTATTTTAAATTGTAATAATATTTCACAGTATTGCTGTTTTTTTCTGTATGTTTGATTACACCATGATGAGCTTGAGAGACATGATCAACAGAGGGTTTTTTCACAACCTACCTGACTGAAAGAGCTCATTAATATGCAGGTCATACAACTCATTATGCGATTCTTTTGTCTTCTCAGGTGAATCACAACATTATCCATGATGATTCACGCCTCCACGCATACTGTGTTTCTTGAAAAAAAGTGTCTTACAAAAACTAAATAAATATATTGTTATAAATGAACGAGTAGGCAGCATAATTTTTACATCATTTTGAAGCAAAAAATCTAGTCTACAACCTCCAATACCCAGAAGTCTTGTGAACACAGATTTAATATATTATATTTGGCTTTATTTCAGTGACCTTTTTGTTTTTCAATAACCAACATAAACGTTATTCCTTCAAAAACACAAATATGTACATACATGTTCCTCACATATTATTGTAGCCTAGTTTGTGCTGAATACAGTGTAATGACACTTTTTCCATTAATATGTTTATGAACAACTGAAAAAAGTACAAATGTCAGGGCATGTCAAAACTTCTCCAGGGCCCCAAAAATCCTCAGACCCCAGAGGGTTAAGCTATGTAATGTTAGTTTCATATCGTTAGCAAGTTAACCTTGTATGGTTTTTTTATGTTAAATGAACGTTAACTGTGAAAATATATACATTCATATTTATACATTTACTCTGTATTTAAGCTGTATTTAAGTCTAAATTTAAAGGGTCATGAAACCCCCCTGTTTTACCCTGGTCGTTCACACCTCTGAGCTGCAAAAACTCTGTTAAAATGGGCATGTAAAACTTTGGAAAAGTGGGAGTGTAGAGGGGGAGAAGAGGGGAGAGAACAACCAATGATGTTTTGAGATGTTTTATTCTGGACAGCATCTAGCCTATTTTGCAGTATTCATGTATTTATACCAACTTTATCAGGCTCCAAAGAATGGCCTTCTCAGCTGCCATAGTTGAATCTCTTGGATCATCAGAATGGGGTGTTCAACGCACCACCATTTTCGTTTAAAAACGCTTTGCAACGTTTTGTCGGGGCTGAACGCAGCGAGAAGGAGGTCTTTGTGGAACAAAAAGGGGCGGTTCCCAACTTTGGGGTGTTGTCACATGGGAATAGGTGTTTTTCAACCTCTTAACCTGATTTGCTCAAATCGAGTGGGAGATTTCCGGAAAAACAATAAGAGATATGTATTGCATGAATGTAAGTGTATTGTTTAAGTGTTTAACAGTTGTGTTTAACGTTTCTTTGTGTGAATATGCTTGCTAGCTTGTTGTAAAAAGCTCCAAGCAATCTTCCACCCACTTCTAGCAATAGCTAACATTCGCTATTCTATTTGATTTATCTGTTAGTCACTTGATTTGTTTTAGTTTTGCCATTAGGTTGTGGCTACAGTGTCTGTGGTCAATAAAATGATTATAAAGTTTAAAGTCTTCAGAGTCATCATTTCAGGTTAACACATTTTTTTTTAAAGCTTACACAAGGTCAGTAAGTAGTCTCATTAATGCATATAAAGCTTAGGCCGATACTTACAATATACGCTGAGATAGTCATGTGTTTCTGTGTGGTTGATAGCCTATAAAAAACAATTACACTTAAAATCAAAGTTAATTATATCACAATCACTGTCTAGCCTACGTATTCTCTCTGCTTGTCTGTTGATATAGTGCAGTGGTTATGTCATTTTAATATTATATATATAATATATATAATACTATATAGCTTTTATGACGAAGGTTTACACTATGCAAGTGAAATTTGGCATGCGAGAGATTAAATAAAATAGGCTGTTGATCGTGCCTGTGTTCTTCTGCGTTATTCATATTGAAGAGCATCAATTATTAAACAAGACTGTAGCACAAGAACCTATTTGAGGTGAAAAAGGTGAAGAGGTGAAAAATACCATAGTAATTTTATAAATACTATAGTGTTTTTGAACCATACTTGAATTAATTTGTTGTGGTAATTCTATAGGCTATTGCTGTGGCAATATAACAACTATAGTAATATAAACAAATTATGTTACCCAATACGGTACTAAGTTTTCTTTAAACTATATTATACTACAATACACGCAGTTTACTGTAGTAAAAACTAAAGTACTACAGCCTATGCTGTAGCATTCATTACCAAAGTGTTGTAAATACTATAATATACAGTATACTACAATTTACTGGTTCAAAAACACTATTTACTATCAATTACTATAGTATTTTTTCACCCCATGTCCAACCAAATGACGCCGATTGGATAAGTTCAGACAAATGACTATTTGTCTATGTAAAATATATAGCCATATTGTGACAAAATTACATCCCGTGTCATTATAATTCATAGGCTAGTTTATGCTAAATAATAATAATAAAATAAATAACTAGCAATAAAAAAAACAGAGTAGGCTAATAAAACTTAAATCATATATAGCATAAATCATATATTTCGCCCTCTCGAGCTATAAGCTACAGGTCCTGTAAAATAGTTCATACTCTTCAAAATAAATGAATGTATTATAGTAAAATGTTCCATATATCTAGGCAGGCACTCGGGAAAAACGCATATTTCCCTGTTACGGAAGTCAAGCATGCAGCTTGACTTTATTTTTCATTATCTCGACATAATTGTTTCTCGGGATCTAAACATTAAAAAAGTAGTTGTGATCATAAGAAAAAAAAAAAAAAAAAAGAATGGCCTTTCAGGCTTCCGTACTTTAAAAAAACCCCGCCTATCCCGGCTTCCGTACTTTTTTGGTTGGATCGTTATAAACACCTCTCTCAGTTAGAAAACACCCCAAAATTGGGAGACGCCCCTCTTTTGTTACGCAGAGACCTATACTTGAACGCAGCCCTGAACTCCAGTCGTCACTGGTGTGCAATGAACTGTGGGATAGTGTAGACCGTGAAGTGTCTTGAGATGAATGCTTCATTCCATGGGGAAACGGAGCACTTGAAGTCGCTCTCGAATTACGTCAGCCCTCCTCGCGCCGCGGTGAATCGCACTTCAAAGGCCGCTCCCTCCCCTCCCCCTTTTCTCAAGAACAGAATAGTGCATAAAATGGGTACATTAAAATGTGTTGATATAAATATTATTTAAATGTCACTTTGTCAATGAAACACCCTAATTTCTGAACAGTTTATTTTTGTGATGTAAGTTAAAAATGAAATGCATAAGTTGTATACATCGTATTTGTAATGTAATTTATTTGTAAATGAGCCGGAGTAATTTCTGTTAATTTTTTTTTTTTTACGTATGTTCACGTGTAAATAAAATAATTGTTCTGTTCATTGTTTATTTTTTATGCAACTTATAATTTTACATGAAACATTATACATATACAACATATATACAATCATTTTTTCATCATGTAAATTAAATGTTTTTACATTAAAATACATTGTTCTATAGCTACTTAATCATTACTTACCTTTTACAACAGAACTTAGGTTTAACATCAGAAAAACATAACATTTTCAATTAACGGTACATAAAACAGAACAATTGAATGAATGAATGAAAGTGTACACAAGGTATTTTGTACACTTTCATTCAGCTGAGCAGGTAGACCCTGGTGGAGCTGCTGGACCTGGATGGGCTTCAGAGACCCTGGTAAGGCCTCTCTGCTGGTGGGACATCAAATGGGACGAGTGCATATTTCCACTGTCCACTGCATATCTACCAACAGTTTGCAGGCCTGACTCAATCGACAGCTGCCATGTAACAGATATTTTCAGAAAAGGGCAAGAGTAAAAGAAATTAACTCATATACTCAAATCAAACCATAATATTTGAACATACAAAACAGATATATTGTCCATTCAGATTTTGTGTTAGTCATCGTAGTGTGGCAGGGCGGTGCAATTTTGAGACACAGGCCCAAGTTTTTGTTCACCAGTAATAAAGTCAGACTACGCCACCCTAAGTATTAACCCCAGGGAAAAATACTCAAACCACTCAAATTGGGTAATATAGCACACAGGTTCGGTTCCCTCATAAAATTAGGCCAGAGACGCAAGTATAAAAATACAAAATGTTTATTAATACAAGAATAATTTAAAATGCTGAATACTGAAATCACAAAAAAACACTTGAAACCCCACTTCAAAACAAAAGAACACAAATTACAAAAAGAAAAATATATAAAACAAACTAACGTAAGATAGTAATTATGTATGTATATGCAAAACAAAAACTGAATAATACCAGCAGGGCTGAGGCTCCCAATGGCAGGAATCAATGTAGAATTTGGTTTCACAAGAGCACACTTCCACGCACACACTCTAATCACACTATCAAACACTCAAAGTGTACACCGCACACGATGAAGGAGAACCACCACCGCAAGGAGGGAAATCAAGCCACCCATGGGACCCCAGCTCCTGCAATAAATCAAAAAGAAATTAATAACTATACAAAAAAAAAAAGAACTAGGCAGAAATGACAGTATGAACATCACGAATGCAGCAACTCCTCACGTAAATGGCATCAAGAACAGGCAGAAGCAAGGAGAAGCAACAATGTAACCTCAGAAAAATCAGATAGTTGGTCACCTGAAATTGTTACAAACAACTTCAACTCAGTTGATGATCACAGAGTTTGAGCTGCATTAATAGATTGAGCACATGCAAATACAACCACAGAACTTAGTTTTACAGAAAAGAAAATCAAATCAGTTCAAAAAAACTTCCATAAAATTAAACAAAGAAAAACAAAAAGATTAAATGATTTAACTCGGAAAAAGAAAAAGGAAACAGAGGCCAGTTTAATCTCTTCCTATAACTGAAAGAGCTAATCAGGCCTCCCAAACAAACCAAAATATAAAGCAGGGCACTAGAACGGCACGTAACAGAATCAGACCAGCAGTCCCCTTAAATAAATGGCGATGACTTCGTCGGCGCGGCTGTATAAACAGCAGCTCTTTTAACAGCGCAAAGACGGCAGCAAATGGTCACGGCAGCAAACAATCATAGCATAGAACGAGAGGGAGAATCCATCAGGATATCAGGCTGAACAAAATGCTTTATAGGCATGGGCTTGTCACAGTCATGCCCACCGCTAACACCATGGGGTACAGGAAGTCATGCATGAGAGGCAAACAGTCATCAAATCCACTAAGCAGCCCAAAAAGGGCAGCAGCACCAGAGCATAAAAACTACACTCCACAGCCACCATCAACATGGCCAAACAAAGGGGGAAAACGGACGTGACACATCCCAGGTAACAACTAATCGGCCTTAAAATAGGAGGTACTACTTGCTGATAGGCAAACACTGCTGTCAATCACCTAATCCTGTTACAGTAGCTTTAAAATTATTGCCTGTTACAAATAGCCACGCACAGCAGGTAAATTTTAAGATATGTCAGTGCAAGTTTCTTTTAGTTAAAAAAACTGAAACATGAATTTTAGTCTGGGACTAAACATTTTTAATGTTTATTTCATAAAGTGTTATATAGGGTATTTTCACCAATATGTAATATCTAAATGAAAATGTAATATCCATGATGTCCAAAGACCAAAACGTCAGTTTTTCATAAATACAATATTTGTCTCTCAGATGGAGTGCAGTTGAATAAAATCCTAAAGTACTGTACTCTAAATTTAGACTTAAATACGGCTTAAAAAGCTTAAAAAGCAAACAAGGTTAACTTGCTAACGATATAAAACATATCAGGTTACATATGTAACCATGGTTCCCTGAGAACACGGAACGAGACTCTGCGTTTGCCTCAACGCTATGGGGAACGTCCACGTGACTCAGTGTCGAAAGCCAAATGTCAACAAACTCCAATCCTATTGGCCGGCGTCAGCCTATGACACAATGGGGCACGACCCCTGAAGTATAAAAGGTGTGCCTAGAGAAACAGCCAGTATCTTAACTTGTCTTGAGGGACTGTTCAGCAGGCAGCCCAAAGCATGGCAAACGCAGAGTCTCGTTCCGTTCTCAGGGAACCATGTTTACATACGTAACCTGAGACGTTCCCTTTCGAAAGGGAACTCAACTCTGCATTTGCTTCAACGCTATGGGGAACGATATACCCACGCCGCCATGCAGAGGGAGTGCAAGCCAGGAAACGGCTAAGAACATAGGCATGGTTCCAAGGGAAACCAGAAGCAACTCACCCTAGGGTCGCACAAGGCTGTCAGTGACAGCATTCCCTACGGCCAAACAGCCCAAACTAAGCCTAAAAGAGGCTCTCCGTAGAGAGCCTACCAAGGCTCTTGCTCTGGCTTCTGGGACCAAAAAACCCTAAGGAAAGTGGTCCCTTAAAGGGAATGTGGCCGGGAAACTGAGCCCCGGCCAGTCACTAGAGGGGAACAACATCACCCTCACTGCCAGGGAGTCCGACCTGGTTCGACCTGGTCCGACCTGGTTCTAAGATCCTAGCCAACCCTGTCTGGATCACAGAATCTCAAAAACGCATTCTTCAGAGAAGAGAGCGAGTAAGAGCGACTGCAAAGGGGCAGTAGGGAACTCAAACCCATGCGCAGAGATGGGCATCCTGGAGAGCAGAACTCAGCTGAATGCTATAAACCCTCATATTGAGGGGAGTGAAATCCGCTCAATCCTAGGATCTACTCAGTGCCTGATTATTTGCACTGAGAAAGCTGTGCGCTAGAAAAACCCTAGTAAAGGGGAGCACAAACCAGCCTAGGGCTGAACTCAGGAGGAGGCCTAGAAGGCCTACCACCATGTTCAGCTTAGGGAACTAAGCACAATTACGCAGACAACCCTAACAGGGAAGTACTAAGTTCAACCTAACAGGCAAACAGTACTGTGGGCACATGACCAAGGAGGCCTGTAAGGCCAACCTATACTGGTAGAAAAATGAGAGGCAAGACTCACAGGGCCCTATAATACACCCGGCGCAATGCGACGCAAGGCGCAGCGCAAGTGTGTTTGCTAGTTTGCGTCCGGCGCCGTTCGCGTTTTCCCGTTCAGCGGCACGTCCTTAAATTAGTAAATGCATTTGCGCCAGTTAGTGCTGGGCGTGCTGGTCTAAAAAAGAGGTGTGTTCAGGCGCATTGCCGGCGCATTGCTATTTTAAGGAGCTGAAAATAGACTGCGCCATAGACCAACTCAAACCTGGTCTAAAGTCTAAAGTCAATGGCGCAATATTTTTATGTTAGAGTGCGTTGGTAGAAACTGCGCCTCTGGGCGCGTCCACAGTGCGCGTTGACTTTGCTTATTACACATAGGGATGCGCATCACACAAACATGCCAAATATTAAAAACAAAAGGATTACAGTGTAAAAGAATATTATTGTGTAGGCTACATAAATATAAAAATGTAATGATGAATAGTCATTGCGTGTATTAGAATTAGGCTACCTATTTTCAATTCTCCTATTACTACTTATATGATGACGAAATTGGCTAATTAATTGACAATCGTGCCATACACCCACATATATATATATATATTAACTGACTCATCGCGCGAGCTATTTGAAAGCCTGCATCCAACGCAGACGACTGAAAGATTGACTGGCCACTTAACAGGTAATTCAGCAAAACATCTGATGCCAGAAGACGAGGACACAATCACTGCTAATTCATCCCACGCCTTCTTCACCTCGGGAAGCTTTGGTGGATACCTGCTTGTACGTAGATATCACGGTTTCTTCACTTGAAAAGCGTTCAGCTTTTCCGCCAACAAATTCCACCATGTAAATAGCATCCGCCATGGCGCGAGCACAGCTCGCTCTTAAAGGGAAATGGTAGATGACATCTGATTGGTTTATTGAACGTTATGCCCATTACCCATTAAGAGAATAGGGACAACCCATTTCAAAAATGCGCCCCGGCGCACGGACCATTTTTCCGTCGTTAAAATAGCAAAAGTGGACCCTGAGTGCACCTGCGCCGTGCGCTTTACACTTTGCGTTTAGATCGTTAAAATAGGGCCCACAAAGTCTAAAGTGCAACGTCAGAAAAACAGAATTCAACGGTGGCCCGTGACTGTGATAGTGCCCACATAACACTCCACCTAACACAATCCAACAAGCAGTGTACTCGGTCTAAAAGGAACCTTTTTACTCTTAAAACAAGATGAGTACAATATACGCCATCATACATGCAAGGAAGGCCCAAAAACAGGCCTATGACCTCAGCAGCCACGTGGCGTCAGCTCGTGACAGTGTTACAAGCGCCAGGAAGGAAAACAACCAAAGCATAAGGAGGTTACATTATCACCTGGGGCCCTGGCCAGCCAGAGATGTACTCAGTAAAATACTTACAACTCTCTAAGATGAGAGGAGTACCCAAAAAGCAATCAGTATGTCCACAAGGCGGCCCAAAGGGCCTTACAACCTTGAATATGTGGTGCTTTGGTTTCTAGTGGCCACATAGAACCAATATCCTAGAGAGCAGAACTCAGCTGAGTGCTAGAAACCCTCGCATTGAGGGGAGTAAACTTCCGCTCATCCTGGATCTACTCAGCGCTTGATTATTTGCACTGAGGAGGCTGTGCGCTAAAAACCCTATACAGCAGTGGTCTCAAACTGCCGGCCCGCGGGCCATTTACGGCCCGCCCTCCCCCTCTACCCGGCCCCCAACTGATCTAAAAAATAAAACACAATCCTGCCCGCTAAATTATTATTATTATTAGGCCTATTATTATTCTCTAATTGCTACCGGTCTGATATGCAAAGAAAAAGTCGCCGTTCTATGGGGGCATTCACATATCACGTCACATAAGCGGCCGCGCCGCATTCTTCTCCTTTCCAATGCGCTTTCGCTCCAGTTGCGTCTGTCGTTGCTATGCAACCATGAGCCGCGCTCTCAACCGCGTCACTTCTATTATGAGCGCGCTTGCCTAAATTACAGTAAAGCACTCGACTTTAAGTCACGAGCATCGATTTAAACCACCGAAACGCGTCCGATGCAGCCATTAACGTTACCGATGCTCAACAGCATCTTTGGACAAATGCGCTGCCAGGTGTCTGTCAAGAAACAAGAGTGTACAAATGTATTCAGGGATTTATTGTTCAGTACAATGTTTGTCAGTGCAAAAATTTAATGTTATTTAGCTAACATAAAGTAGGGAAACTACTTCCACTAAATATTAAAAACTAATAATCTATGTAACAATGAGAGATTTTTATTTTTTGGCAAAATAAAGTTGATAGTTTTTTGTTTATTTCTGACCCCTCCACGCCACAAGTGTTGATGGTTTTGTTCCTAAATTACTAATTTTTTTTATTCCATGCACCTTGTTGGATGTGAGAAGTTGCACCAGACTATTGCAATTAATAGTATATTAGTAGTTTTATATTAGTATATTAGTAGTATTATATTAGTAATATAATTATATTACACTCTGTAACAATGAGAGAGACACTGCTGTTTACATTTAGTATGGTAAATAAAATATTTATAGTATAGGTATAAAGATATTTTAGTAGGCAAATTTGACGTAAATGAGAAATAATGCAAAGGAAAGTAAATTTTCTGAAATGTTAAGCTTTCTTGCGCTTGAATGTTAATATGGCCCTCCTATGAGGTGTCAATCACAGAAACGGCCCCCCGCCAATTTGAGTTTGAGACCCCTGCTATACAGGGAAGCACAACCCAGCCTAAGGCTGAACCTCAGGAGGAGGCCGCTGAAGGCCTACAACCATGAACAGCTTAGGGAACTAAACACTATTACACAGATAACCCCAGCAGGGGAAGTACAGAGTTTAACCTAACAGGTAGACCATACTGTGGGCATACAGCAATGGAGGCCATAAAAGGGGCTACCCAACCAGGATTCATACGGAACATAATTCACATATGATAAGTATATTTCCTCATACACAAGGAATATGTATTGAGCCACACAGTGTTTAAACATCCACCTAACACAATTCAACGAGCAGTGTACTCAGTAAGAGAACCCTTTACCTCTAAAACAGGAGGAGTACAACATACACCAACAACTGCTAAAGAAGGCCAAAGCGGCCTACGACCTCAGCAGAAACACAGCATCCTCTCGTGACAGTGTTTGAGGCACCAACAGAGATGATTGACCAATTGGCAGGAGGTTAACTCAACATCTGCGGCCCTGGCCAACCAGAAATGCTTAGTCGTGGAAGACTGATAATTCAAGAAAAATAATTATCCTACCACAAACGCTAATAAGTCCATAGAGGTGGCCCTGAGGGCCTAAAACCCCTAAGACAATAGCGAAAGTCTAGTGGCCACAAAGGTTCTAGGAATACACAGAAGTTGTAGTCACCTAAAAAAATCCAGACTCCAGGAGGCTAAAGTAGTTAAAACCAAACTAAGTAAGGTTTATCACAAATAACCCACCTGAAAGCTCAACCATTCAGAAAGTACTCTGCAGTAACTTTAACTCTACTGAAGGAGTACACAGCTGAAGTCCAACATGCTACATGGGCAGCCCATAGAACCTACCCTAGCAGACACGTGGGCATCAGCCAGTGGTGACCATAACCATACCAACCGCCAGGCCGTGCAAATTATTTCAAAGCAAATAATGCCACCGTAATGCTACCTGAGAGGCCTGCCAAGGCCTACTTGAGGAGGTGGTGCATGGCTCAAAGCAGTAATGGTGTTATACAAGCATTATTCCAACATATCTTCCAAAAAGGAGGCCTTGAAGGGCCTACAATTTCAGACACAAGTGGCAAACAGCTTGTTTGACCGTAAAAACACCAAACTGTGCCAACATGCAAGCTAGCAAGAAGGCCTATACGGGCCTACCCCATTAGCAACATGTGGCGCCAGCAAGTGCATATACTGGTACCAAGCTCAAGGGAACCAGCTATAACCACAAAATAGAAAAAGCTAACTACAACCTGAGCTATATTCTACACATTCCAACAGGTAATGAACCCTAGCAAAGTGACTACAGGGAACCAAATGCCAACATGTTCTAAGGAAGGCCTATAAAAGCCTATTACCTCAGACAAACACGGGCATAAACCTGTGGCAGTGTTAAACTATGTGAGCAAACACATGATACTAACAACAGAGCTTTAAGGAAAAAGCTGTCAACCTAGAAGGAGACTCAAAAGAACAAAGCCTACAACTTCAAAGTTATGTTAGCAATATAACCGTTGTTAGATCACAAACAGGGAGCTAAAATAGAAACCCAACTGGAAAGTGGCTCTAAAACTACCCTGAGTACGCAAACCAACAGGTGAAGCACTCAGTGACACACAATACTCCTATTTTACTAGGGAAAAATAGTCACCATGCTATAAACAGAGGCCGATGAAGGCCTACCATCATGATAGCAGGTGCTAACCTGTGGCAGCAATAAGTAAGCTCACATACGTGAATGAAGGGCAGTGGTATTTAGAACTTTAAAGTGATAAGGCTTTAAAACACATGCCATCCTAAATATATAAAGGATAAATGTTCTCATAACAGAAAGATCTGTGCTGAGCCCCTGAGGACTAAAGCTAAAAGACTAGCTTCATCAACTCAAACTTGAAATAATTACAAGTGGCCCAGGAGAGAACAAATTCATAGCATGAATAAAGTTCTAATTAGTGGGGCCTAGCGATAAAAACATAACTTATCTACACAAAGATAAGGGCCTACCAACTGAGAAACAGCATCAGGGAGGTTAGAAAACAGTCTACAACCTAGCTGTCAAGGAACCATCTGCACCTACATAAACAGAAGGAAAAATGGGCATACGGCCTAACAACTAGAACTAGGAACTATACAACCTGACAAGGGATAATTAATACAAACAATTTTAATAAAAACACCCTAGCTCTAGCCTAGCCGTATCTGAGCCTGGACTTCATCTCCAAATCTCATGGAAAGAGAACGAAAACGAAGCTCACAAGCTACATAATGTAGCTTGTTTGGGAGGAGGCACTCAAGCGGCGACACTAGCATTCTGGCCCAGCCTCTGAGCCTCAGCTCTAGACGGGCCGGGACCTCCCCATTGTCTGGGCCCAGGACCGGACCGAAGCGGTATGCAGGTTTTAAACGCTGCCGAGCGACCACCACCGTTTCAACTGATGTGACGAAAAGCTCAGAGGGCAAGACCGGGGCATCGAGGAGAAAACTTTTTTCTTTCTCCCCAATGTCCACCAGGTTTAACCACAGATGCCGCTCCGTGGCCACCATCACCGCCATCGATTTCCCAATCGATGACGCCGCCTGTTTGGTGGCCCGTAGAGTGAGATCCGTGGTTCGGCGCAGATCTTCTACCGCTTCAGGGGACAAACCCTGCCCCTGATCCAGGTCTTTGAGCAGATCAGCCTGATAGGTCTGCAATACAGCCATCGTGTGCAGGGCTGCACCAGCCTGACCTGCTGCAGCATATGCCCTGCCGTTTAAACGTGATGTCGTTTTCAACATTAATTATTTTTTTCTTTTTCATTATCTACATATTGAAATCCCCAACAATTAGGACTTGCCACAACTACTACAACAGAATGTGGCAGGACACAGAGGACTGATGGAATAAACGATGAAGCGACTACGCCACTCTGGCACTTTGCCAGAGATAATAACTTCGTGTGCAAGAAATGGCAGAAGACGTGGGTAAAACAATTATGAAATTTTATTAAAGATAAAATATCTGAAGCAACAATAGAAAACAAAAATGAATAAACTCAATAAAATGCAATATGGGTGACCTGCATTCTCAGACACCGCAAAGGAATAAGTACAGGAGCCGAGGCACAACAGGAGGGAGTAAGGGCACTAATAGGCCTCCACAGCGCAGCACAATTTGGTTACACCTGTGTGGAAACACTCTCACTCACACACACACACACACCGCTGCACACAGCACTTGTGAAGCAACACCACCACCAAAATCTGCCCACCTTCAGCACTCAGCTCCTGTAACAAAGAGATGGTGTGTTACACTTGAGAATAGTCACAACAAAATCACTGGTAAATTCACGAACATACTGCATCTAGCACGTCAACGCAAGGGATGTGAAGGCACTTTTAACCCTTAATCATGCCTTTCACCATATACAAAATCACAATATAATGAACCAAACAAAAAGAAAAAGAAGGATATTAAATCCCTCTTTATACACAAAATAACTTAATCTACAATAAAGAATTATAAGAAGGTTGTACCAACAAAAATTAACCAAGAACATCAAACAAAAAAAATAAGAATAAACATTTTACAACCAAACACACAACAACAGAGTACGAAATGACAGGCAAGCACAGCGCCCCTGGATGATAATTCCCACGAAGCCCCGACAGCACGAGATTTAATGGCCCATAGGCGCGAGTCTACCTGTGAATTTAAAATATAAAGACAGATCAAACAGCCCAACCCAAGTGCCAGCTTATTATCACTTCCAACACATACCACTGTAAATCGGTTGAATCAGATGTCTAGCACACGTTACCATTAAGTGCACCGGTGAACCAGAAAGCTGCGGGCTCGTTCTATCAATCCGCGTAAAATACGTGCACAGGGGAGAACAAGGAACCGCTGATACGCAGCAACGCAATCTATAATACAATTAACAATAACATAAAACACACTCTTTTATAATAAACTAACAAACTTTAAAACCACATACCGTATACGTGCATCCGTGAGCTCACATCAATGGTAATACAGCACACAACGGAAGACAAGAAGTCTGTAGCGTCAGGAAACCACATGTATTGAAACTACAAACAAATAGACGCAGCCCTTACAAACGTCATCTTGCACTAAACAAATGTATACAGCGGTTTCACTTACCTGCAAAAAAAGAAACCACGTCAACCAAGCACCAGCCGCAAGGTTTGTCCCAAGCTACAGCTCTAAACAAAGATAATACTAATATGAAACAGCGCACTACTAACAGTTAGCCAACATCACCAAACATACCTGACCGGCGATTAGAAATGACGCAGAGCAAAGGGGCGTGACTCCTGACACCATACCACCTGACGGCCAAATTTATACCTGTCCACTGCACAGTGATAGGACAATCAATGAGCATAACCCACCCAATCCAACAGGACGACTCACGTTAATTCTATCACAAGAAGAAGAGGAAGAACTGCCATGGAAAGAAAGGAAATGGATTGTAAATGAGTCAACGTATACAATGTCTCTTACTGAAATATGTAGTAGAAAACAGTAAAGCAGTAAAGACCTACAATCGCTTTTCTTGTGGCTCTTAGAATGAAAATTACAACCAAAATTTGCACAATGTGGCATCGTATATTATATTCTAAGTTGTGTTGCATTAAAAATAGCAATAGGACGGTGTCAGTAGAGCAGTGAGTGAAACCATTTGACGTCACCAACATAGAACAAAATGGCGCCGACCTTTGTCCAAATTGGACCAAATATGTAATGGATTTTTTAAATAACGTAAATCTTTCATTGGATTTCTACTACATATTTCAGTAAGAGACATAATTTATGTTATATTAAGCCATACAAGTCTTAACACCAGGGGTTCCCATTAACACTCTGGAGTCTGAGGTATCGCTGGCGATACCACCTCGTTTTTTTTCTTATCAGTGTGAAAGAGACTCAAAATACTCAGTCAATGTTGCACATACAATTAAGAGTTATACACCATTTTAATCTGTGGAATATCTTATTTTATTTGTGTACACTCAGAGTAAAAACAAAATGTTGTGCTTTTTGTAAAATAAAGAAAACTAACATGATGCGTGATCTGTCGTCTCCCTCTGAAGGAAGTCCAATCTGATAGTTCAATTCAATTCAATTTCAATTCACATTTATTTGTATAGCGCTTTTCACAATACATATCATTTCAAAGCAGCTTTACAGAGAATGCATGTCAAAATTACAATATTAGAAGAATGCAGTTAGCAAATAATGTAATAATTTGTGCAATTAATTTACAAACACTGTTAGCATTTAATTTTAAGGTAGAAGCAATGAGCTCCTGGAAAAATGAAATACATCAACAAAAATTAAGATATATAGAAATTTGGGAATGTGCATGTTGCATCTTCTGAGGTCTTCGCAGGGGTTGGCGCCGTCTCTTCATAAGTGTTGGTCATCTGAGGTCTTCTTAAAAGGCTGGATCCAAACTGAAGCTGATGTCCTCTCTAGTCACCTCGGGACGGGTGTCCCGAGGTAAAACAGAAAAGCAAATAGAGAATAATTAGCGTAGCTGCTGTTCATAACATTAAGCAAAGATACGTGCAATTGATCTGACATGAAATGCATTATGTGAACGCTGGCTAAAGAGATGCATCTTTAATCTAGATTTAAACTGGGTGAGCGAGTCTGAGCCCCGAACATTATCAGGAAGGCTATTCCAGAGTTTCGGAGCCAAATGTGAAAACGCTCTCCCTCCTTTAGTGGACTTAACTATCCTAGGTACAACCAGAAGTCCAGAGTTTTGTGATCTTAAAGAGCATGAAGGATTGTAGGGCGATAGAAGATTGGTTAAGTACACAGAAGCTAAACCATTTAGAGCCTTATAGGTTTAGCAATACTTTATAATCGATACGGAACTTAATGGGTAACCAGTGTAGAGATGATAAAATTGGTGTTTATATATCATATTTTCTTGACCTGGTAAGAACTCTAGCAGCTGCATTTTGTACTAATTGTAGCTTGTTTATTGAGGAAGCAGGACAACCAGCTAATAATGCATTACAGTAAAATAGTTGAGATGTCATGAAGGCATGAACTAACTTTTCTGCATCAGAAACAGATAACATATTCCGTATCTTAGCAATGTTTCTGAGGTGGAAGAAGGCTGTTTTTGTAACATATGAAATATGATTTTCAAAGGACAAGTTGCTGTCTAATATAACACCCAGGTCTTTAACTGTCGAGGATGGAGTAACAGTACATCCTTCTAAATGCAGATTGTAGTCTGAGAGATTCTGTGTACAGGTTTTTGGCCCAATAAGTAATACTTCAGTCTTATCTGAATTTAATAGAAGAAAATTACTAGTCATCCAATGTTTTACTTCTTTAACACACTCTGTCAGATTGGATAATTTAGAGATTTCATCTGGTTGTGTTGAAATATATAATTGAGTATCATCGGCATAGCAGTGGAAACTAATTCCATGTTTTCTTATAATATTGCCGAGTGGCAGCATGTAGATTGAAAATAGCAGAGGGCCTAACACTGATCCTTGCGGCACTCTGTAATTTACTATCGTTATATTCGATTTTTCCCCGTTTAGATAGACAAAATTGTGATGGTCTGATAGGTACGACCTAAACCACTGTAATGCCTGGCCCTGAATACCAGTGTAATTTTGTAGTCGGTCTAGGAGTATTTTATGATCTATAGTGTCGAACGCAGCACTGAGATCAAGTAACACTAGTATTGAGACACAGCCTTGGTCAGAAGCTAGAAGTAAGTCGTTTGTAATTTTAACGAGCGCAGTTTCTGTGCTATGATGAAATTTTTCATAGATAGCATTTTTTGTAAGAAGGAGCACAGTTGGGCCGATACCACTTTTTCTAGTATTTTAGACATAAATGGAAGATTTGAGATGGGTCTGTAATTTGCTAATACGTTTGGATCTAATTGTGGTTTCTTAATGAGAGGCTTAATAACTGATTGTTCTGCCTAGTCGATATCGCGGCGCAATTTGACAAATATCATCAGTATGCAGTACGCAAGTTACAAGGTAGTGATCAGAGACGTCATCACTTTGCGGTAGAATTTTCTATAACGGTTGGATTGATTCCATGTGATATAATTAAATCTAGAGTATGATTAAAATGGTGAGTGGGTCCAGTGACGTTTTGTTTGACCCCAAAGGAGTTTAGTAAATCTGTAAATGCAGCCTCTAACGCATCATTTGTATTGTCTACATGAATGTTAGAATCTCCAACAATCAGCGCTTTAACGCGTTCTGGGTGCTTGGGCCCTGTGCAGAGAAACACACGGTGTAGAGGAAGCAGGAGTGTTAATATCACGCTGCAAACTTACCGAGGATTGATGAGCGTCAGCACGCGATGTTTCCAGCGCTGTCTGCCGCTCGCATAGCTCGGCCTGCTTCTCGAGAAGGGTCCGGATCTGTCGTTCCACGGCCTCCAGCTCCAACTGCACCGCAAGCAGCTGAAACGTGTCCTCAACTGCACACAAAGGTAGAGAAACATCCGATACACTCGCCATTAGAATAGATGAACAATAGTATAGTGAGAGAGAAGAGTACAAACGCTAGCGTGACCACGCCGTTACTGCTAGCGGGCTAAAGCTAATAGCGAATGTTCGGGAAGTCGGATAAAACTAGCGATATCAAGGCAATCCAAGTGTTTTATATATGAAATAATGTAGGCGATGTGTTCCCTCGCCGTAAAAGAGAGAATGATCCGTTATAAATTTGATATTAAGAGAAAAAACAAGCAATTAGGAATCAGCTCGACGGAGCTCTGGCTCAAACAGCGCAGCAGCAACAAACGGGAAATGACGTCATCAGGATCATAAACAGCTTGTTCTCAGAAAATGAAGTGTAACTTAGTGAATACTAATCACAAAAAAATTTGACTTATGTCTAAAGAAACGTTGAAATGTCAGGTTTTAAATCGTGTAAGTCAAATCGAAAACAAAAATTCTCTGTTTATGTATGAAAAAAGAGCCATGTCAGACGCCCGTTTCAAAAACACTGCTTCAGGAAGCATCAGATCATAAATGAATCAGTGTGTCAAATCTGCCAAAATCACGTGATTTCAGCCGTTGGCAGTTTGACACACAATCCGATTCATGATTCGATACACTGATTCATTTATGATCCGATGCTTCCTGAAGCATTGTTTTGAAATCGGCCATCGCTAAATAAGTCGTTATTTTGTTTTTTTTTTGGCGCACCAAAAGTATTCTCGTCACTTTATAATATTAATATTGAACCACTGTACTCACATGAACCGATTTAAATATGTTTTTAGTACATTTATGGATCTTGAGAGAGGAAATGTCATTGCTCCCTATGAAGGCCTCACGGAGCCATCGGATTTCAACTAAAATATCTTAATTTGTGTTCTGAAGATGAATGAAGGTCTTACGGGTGTGGAACGACATGAGGGTGAGTAATAAATGACAGAATTTTCATTTTTGGGTGAACTAACCCTTTAATGTACTGAATTAAATAAGGAATTAAATAATATATGATGTATGACACTAACTATGTTATGCTTGTTACACTTTCAGGTGTGTACAAACAGATGAGTCAGATGGATAAAAATCCAATATGAAGATTAAAGTAATCCAACAAAGGCAAAGTAAACACATCATAACATAAAAGACAAACATTAAGTGAACAGGAGGAACTTATTCGAATGGTGTGACTTATTCAAAGTTTGAATGGTGATGGACTAAATAATGAACAACTGTGATGATAGTGTCCGTGGTAACAAATGTGTGACAGGAAAATTAAACAAAAACACAGGAACTGAAGAAATACAAACTAAACGTCCATGAACAAAACTAAACTGAACATAATGGTGACATTCCCTCTTCTTACAGATGGTGACTAAGAAAGAATGACATGACATACAAGAATTACACATAATGGCCACATTTGTTTGTATTATTTGGCTCACTACAGGTAGAGTTATGACACTCTTTTTAGTTCTGGCTAAAAAGAAGTGGGTCCCCAGGTAGCAGACCAACCTTGAATCAATGTTAATGCTTTAACCAAATTATCATTGAATCAATGTTGAAATTTAAGTTGATTTTTCATCAGGTTTGCACCTGAATTCTGGATTTTGGCATTCGCATACGGTGGCTCTGAATTGTCAAAACGTCTCACAAAATGCGTGCCACGGATGCGAAAAACACAGAAAATTGAACCTGATCTGAATATTTTTTTCACGGACGAAAGTTTCGGAGGCAGTGTGCAAACGCAATTGACATAACGTGAGGTCGAATTTATTTTTTAACGTGTGAAAGTTTTGCATGCGAATTTCAGACTCGGTGTGCAAAGGCCTTTACAATGTATAACAAAATTAAGTAAAACTTAAATATGATTAAAAAAAAAAGGTTCAAGTTAAAACACGCTGAATTCACATTTATGACTATTTAATATAAACCATTATAGGTTGATGTATATCATACCCAGAAGCAGGGCACAAGCTGATGTGACTAGAGTTGATTCAAAACTTTGACATTGTGATCGAGGGAGTTAAAGGGATACTTCACCCAAAAATTAAAATTTGATGTTCATCTGCTTACCCCCAGGGTATCCAAGATGTAGGTGACTTTGTTTATTCAGTAGAATGATGATTTTTAACTCGAACCGTTGCCGTCTGAAAGTCTTATAATGCGAGTGAATGTAACACAATTTATAAGAGTCAAAAAATATGCATAGACAAATCCAAATTAAACCCTGCAGCTCGTGACGACACATTGATGTCCTAAGACACGAAACGATCGGTTTGTGCGAGAAACCGAACATTATTTATATACATTTTTTACCTCTAATACACCACTATGTCCAACTGCATTCAGCCTACATCTTGGATGCCCTGGGGGTAAGCAGATAAACATCAAATTTTCATTTTTGGGTGAACTATCCCTTTAATGTCAGAAGTTCTCCCCCTCCTTCTGAATAATGAACACCACCACAAAGGGCTGGTCAGGGTCACCTTCACAATCATCTATCTGGTTTAGGATAACCAGATAGATGATTGTGAGGGTGACCCTGACCAGCCCTTTGTGGTGGTGTTCATTTGTGTACATAAAAAACAAAACAAAAAACAGTTCCAGTTCCTTTTGCTAGAATAACTACAAAATAAAAAAATATATATACTTTTTCTGAAAAATAAATCAGAATATGCTGACTTTCAACTCACAAGGTACTCGTTGATGAGGTCTTCAGGACCTTCTCTCAGGAAAAAAGGGCCTATTGGACACTCTCTTCTCAGGTGAATGTTTTCAGTCTGTGATAAAGCAATTGTGATTATTTTTCTAATTTAAAGAGAAATCTGAATAATCTAATAAGGAATCAGATTATGTGCAGATATGTGACAGCAAGGATAGGACAATTTTTTGTATTAATGACTAGCCAGATCTGCAAATAAGAAACACATCTGAATCAGTCACTGGTTGCATCTATAATTTAGTCTGAAAATTTGCTGTTACTCACCTTCTGTCTCTTTTTTTCCTTCAGTAGAAATGTAAAGAACATATTTAACTGATACCGTCACAATTCATACACTGATGCAAACCATCACTTTGAGAGAAAGAGAGAGGGTGGGGATAGGGGAAACAATTATTACAAAAGATTTTTCTGAGAAAAAAAAAAATCACAAGTCTAAATTTGTTAAAGAGGATAACATGCAAGTCAATAAACAACATGGATTTTACTCATATCCAACATCAGTAATTAATTAACTATATCAGTTTTTTATAGAAATTACTTACCTGTATTTCAAAAGTGTCCTCGGTCATCAAAAATCATTGAAAAGCTTTAGGTCCTAAGGGGAGAAACATTTTTACAGCATTATTAGTGGTCGATAGTTGTTTGCTAGGTCAATTAATTAGTTGTGCAAATATTACTATTATAATCTACTATTTCTACTAAAATCATGATCATGATTTATACTAAAAAATCCTAACATTTTCCCCTGGACAAAGTAAAACAAAGTTAGGCAAATGTAACGTTAGCTCACAATGTCTTTACTTACAGATCATCATTTTGGGCAAACATATACATGAAATCAGAGTTAACATGTCAAAGACAAATAAAACAACAGAAAAATATTAATTTAAAAACTTAACTCAATATTATAACGCAGGAATCCCCACAGCCTCGGGCGTTTTCTCCAGCACCACGTGCACTTCCCGCCCACAGCATTTCAAATATCTCGCGCTGCTACATGGTAAAGGAGGAATTCATTTTAAATTCGATTAATTACGATTCTGTTAGTATTCATGTTCACAAACAACGTTAATTAACTGTAAAACACACCATTAAACGCTGCATTATCCAATATATAAAGTAAAACAAATTTCCAAATTCAACCTACCTTTCAGTCCGAGAAAATCAATCGATTCGAGCAGAAAGTTCAAGACGCTCATGCTTAAAGTGCAGGTGAAATTTTTTGAGTAGTTGTGAATTTAATGTTTAAGTTGAAAGAGTGTAACGTTATTATAATAATAATGTCCAACTTTTTCATCTCACGGACTTCCAACTGGTTGGAGTTTATCTATAGTAGCTTCGCTACTGTTCGGACGCTCTTGCTTACAGCTCCGCGCTTTGCTCTATTGCTTTTATATTTTATCTCCTAATTTTAACTACAGCAAATCAGCACAGTGCTCAAACGATAGATCTTGGCACCAACAATCTTTTTAACTGGAAGAATTGCTACAAAAAAGGGGAATTTTTATCCAACCAGCCTCCCACTGACGGCAGCCATCAGCTTACATTCCGGAGAAGGGAAAACACAGCTGCCTACATCCAAAAGGATTAGAAATAATATGCCTCCTCTGGTTGAAGAATCTACCTGCTGCACAAACTGCCACAGACTACAAAGGATTGCAGTTCTTGAAACAAAGTTACTTGCGGGACTACCAAACCAGAAGGAACACACAACAAAGCTTCATCATGGACGTCCTCAGCACACAGTCAGTGAGTCCCATGAATCTAATGCCCCTAAACAGACCGTACTGAGTGCCGAAATTGATCAACATATTAATCAATGGCACACACAGGGAGCGAGACCCAAAGGCACTCGAGACATCAGATTGTCACGAGTATCACATATTGCATCCTCTACCCCAAACACTAGCTCCCTACCACCGCCAATACATCTAGAGAACAGATTTGAAGTGTTAATGAATGTGGGTGAGGAATCTCCAGACATGATGAATGTGGGTGAGGAATCCCCAAACATGATCGGACACAGATCAAATCAGCCAGCAGCTAACACCGATGCTAACTGCCGCTCAAGGTCGAGCAGACAGCGGCACTCAGCTCAGAGAGCAGCCGAGCCCAGGACTCTGATAGTGGGTGACTCTATTATCAGAAACATTAGCAGCAGGGATACAACTACATGCTGCCTTCCACAAGCAACAGTTTCTGATGTAAACAGGGAACTTAAGAGCATTCTGATGAAATATAAGACTGCAAATCGACTAATCATTCATGTGGGGAAGAATGATATTCGGAAGGAGCAGTCAGAACTCCTTAAGAGGGATTTCAATGAACTTTTTGAAATGCTTAAAAGACTAAAAGTTCAGTCGTTCATCAGTGGACCACTCCCAGCAAGAGGAACAAATAGATTTACACGGTTGCTTGGACTTAACACATGGCTGCAAAAAACCTGCAACTTAAAAGGACTGAATTTCATCGACAACTTCAATCTGTTCTGGAGTCAGAGACAACTGTTCACTCATGATGGCCTGCACCCAAACAAACTGGGCTCAAGAGTGCTAAAGGACAATATCTACTTCTCCCTCCATCATCCTTCAGCAGTGTGTGCAAATCCACTCAACCTGAATGGCACAAACACACCTGGACAGAGTACAACTGACCACAGGACTTCATTTCAGCACCTGAATGGACATGCGGTTGACACATCCCACAAGGTCAATGATAACACCACGCAGCCACAACAACCACTGCTCATGGACACAATCCTGACTGAGCCCTGCCCACAGAGCTCACCGAGAGACAGTGACGTGTTAGAACTGCTCCAAGATTCAGTACCCAAGGACGACTTTCGGGAACACAGCCAGGAAAGCCAGGACAACATATTACAGCCTCCAGTAACACCAGAGCAACAGCCCCTCTCACCGGACACATTATCCCTCTCTCCAGCATCCCCTCTTCTGTGCTTCTCAGAGAAAATGGAGGAACTGGTGTATGCTGGAACCAAACTCTCCCACTCTTTTGCTGCGAGCCCCCAGATATCAACAAAAAAGCGTCAAGCCCCAAAACCACCAAAGCCTGTGGGCCCAGCTCGCCCTCCCCCTCCTCCTGCGAGAGCTCTTCGGCCCCTGCCACAACGCCAGGGCCCTCAACCTCCTCCATCTCTTCTAGGTGAACCAAAAACAACCGATAACAGCTCTCAGTGATGTGTGTCGGGTCCCCGCTATGATAACAGTGACTTTATCAAATGTTTACAGAACAAGCAGGAACCCAGTGTGCCTGTTGCTTTCTCTATTTCTGTCTTATTAAGTTATAGAAAGCCTAAGGCCTTCTCAAACCGTTTGGCAAACCCATTTAATCTGCTACCTATTTCACGTCAAACTAAGATTATTGTAGAGACAGAAAGTAAGACTGTTAAGTTAGCACTTTTAAACATCCACTCACTTAAAAATAAATCACTTCTAGTCAATGACTTAATAACCACAAACAACCTAGATTTTATTCTTCTAAATGAAACATGGCTTGAAGACAGCTGCAGTGCAACAATCCTGAATGAAACAGCACCTCCTAACTTTACTTTTATGAGTGTCTGCAGAGCTGTTAGGAGAGGTGGAGGTGTAGCTACTCTATTTGAAGATGTCTATCAATGCAAGCGAGTGTCATTTGGTGATTACTTGTCTTTCGAATACTTGGGTATTGTGTTAAAAGGTGCTCCTCGCATTCTAGTTATAGTTATCTACAGGCCTCCAAAATACTCTCCAGCCTTTGTGGAGGACTTTACAGAACTGTTATCAGCAATTTCCTCTGAGTTTGACTGTTTTGCTATTACTGGGGACTTTAACATCCACATAGAAAATGCAGAATCCAATATGGCAAAAGAAATCATAACTGTTTTGAATACTTTTGATCTGACTCAACATGTTACACACAAACACACTCTAGATTTAATTAGTAAGGGTCTAAACATTTCATCCACTG
The DNA here is from genome assembly GCA_028476615.1 of Culter alburnus. Classification (NCBI taxonomy): domain Eukaryota; kingdom Metazoa; phylum Chordata; class Actinopteri; order Cypriniformes; family Xenocyprididae; genus Culter; species Culter alburnus. Next base: position 61,026 of record JAOTNS010001042.1, on the reverse strand, counting down.
TCATTAAGGATGTAGCGCTATCTGATCATTTCTGTATTTTATTTGATATATTGATCTCTCCGACTGTTGAAGCTAGATCTATCTCGGTCAAAAAGCGATGCTTAAATGAGAATACTAGTGCACTGTTTATGAAGGCTATATCTTTAACACCAAGCATATCTGCAGAATCTGTTGATTTTCTCCTTGATTCTTTTAACTCTAAAGTACAGAATGTTATTGATAACATTGCTCCTGTGAAAGTCAGGAAGAAGAGTGGCAGACAAAAAGCACCGTGGAGAAACTCAACAGCAGTGCAAAATATGAAAAGACAATGCAGAAAAGCTGAGCGCATGTGGCGAAAGACAAAACTTGAAATCCATTATAACATCTATAAAGATATTCTTCATGCTTTCAATGTGGAATTAGGCAAAGCTAGACAGACCTTCTTCTCAAATATTATAAACAGAAACTTAAACAACACCCGCACTCTTTTTGCTACTGTAGAGAGACTAACAAACCCCCCCCCCCCCCCCAAGTCAGATTCCCAGTGAAATGCTCTCAGACAGCAAATGCTGTGAGTTTGCTTCCTTCTTCTCTGAGAAAATTAATAATATCAGAAAGGTGATCAGCACATCCTTGAGCTGCACTGGGGTAAAACAGATCAGATCACAACATCAGAAAGCAGCTATTATGTCTGTTTTCGAAGCAATTGATGGTAAAATTTTGGAAGAAACAGTACAGCACCTTAAAACATCAACCTGCGCCCTTGACACACTTCCCACATCTTTTTTCAAAAGCGAGTTTAACTGTTTAGAAGCAGATCTCCTAGAAGTGGTAAATGCCTCACTTCTCTCTGGGACTTTTCCAAAATCCCTGAAAACTGCAGATGTCAAGCCCCTCCTGAAAAAGAGCAATCTGAATAACACCATATTGAGCAACTACAGGCCAATCTCAAATCTTCCTTTCATAAGCAAGATCATTGAAAAAGTTGTTTTCAATCAGCTGAACAAGTTTTTAGCTTGAATGGATACTTTGACAACTTTCAATCTGGTTTCTGACCGCATCACAGCACAGAGATAGCACTCATAAAGATAATACATGATATTCGCCTTAACACAGATACAGGTAAATTATCAGTGCTGGTTCTACTCGACCTCAGTGCTGCGTTTGACACTGTCGATCACAACATTCTTCTTGACAGGCTCGAAAACTGGGTTGGGCTTTCTGGGATGGTCCTTAAATGGTTCAGGTCATACTTAGAAGGGAGAGGTTATTATGTGAGTATCGGTGACCATAAGTCTGAGTGGACATCCATGACATGTGGAGTCCCTCAAGGTTCAATTCTTGCACCCCTCCTGTTCAACCTATATATGCTGCCACTGAGCCAAATAATGAGAAAGAACCAAATTGCATATCACAGCTATGCAGATGACACCCAGATTTACCTAGCCCTATCACCTAACGACTACAGCCCCATTGACTCCCTGTGCCAATGCATTGATGAAATTAAAAATTGGATGTGCCTAAACTTCCTTCAGTTAAACAAAGACAAAACTGAAATCATTGCATTTGGAAACAAAGATGAAGTTCTCAAAGTGAACATGTACCTTCACGCTAGGGGTCAAACAACTAAAAATCAAGTCAGGAATCTTGACATTTTGGAGTCAGACCTGAGTTTCAGTAGCCATGTAAAGACAATAACTAAATCAGCATATTATCATCTCAAAAATATTGCAAGAATTAAATGCTTTGTCTCCAGTCAAGACTTAGAGAAACTTGTTCATGCTTTCATCAGCAGCTGGGTGGATTATTGTAATGGGCTCCTCACTGGCCTTCCCAAAAAGACCATAAGACAGCTGCAGCTCATACAGAATGCTGCTGCCAGGATTCTGAGCAGAACCCGAAAACATGAACACATCACACCAGTCCTCAGGTCCTTGCACTGGCTTCCAGTTGCATTTAGAATAGATTTTAAAGTACTGTTACTTGTTTATAAATCACTCAATGGCCTAGGACCTCAATACATTGCAGATATGCTCATAGAATATAAACCTAACAGATCACTCAGATCATCAGGATCAAGTCATTTAGAAATACCAAGGGTTCACTCAAAGCAAGGAGAGTCTGCTTTTAGCTGTTACGCCAGCCGCAGCTGGAACCAGCTTCCAGAAGAGATCAGGTGTGCTCCAACAGTAGCCACATTCAAATCCAGACTCAAAACACATCTTTTTATCTATGCATTTGCTGATTGAGCACTGTGCTATGTCCGAACTGTTTGCACTTTATTTTATACATATTATCTTTTTATTCTTTTAATTCCTTTTCCTGTTTTTATTTCATTTTTAATGTATTTTATATCTTTTATGTATCATCTTGTTATTCTGACTTTTAATGCATTTTAAATATTGCTGTCTGGTTGAAAGAGCTGGGAGAATTAGGAAGAAAGTGATTAGGTTAAAATTTGGTAAATTTGGATAAGGGGACAAACCATGGGGAAATTTGAGCTGTAGTGCATGGTTAAGATATCTCTGGATTACAGTCAGGACACTTTCCAAAGGGGGAAATTTCCAAAGGGGAAATTTGAACTGCGTTAAGATATCTCTGGAAGGGGGATTAGGGCTGTGTGGTGCAGTTTGAGGTGTTTTGGCAAAAGGGGAGATTGAAACTTTGTTTATCAGTTTGAAGTGCCTTAACAGGTAACAGTCCTGTTGTGTGAGGAAGATCTATTCAGATCCGCTCTGATTGATCGATCCATTTAGATCCACTCTGACAGACAACAACAACAACAAAAAACTCCCTAAGACTTCCTAGCTCTTCCATTCAGATAGCAAAATTCTCTGTTTTTACAGTTATTTCTATTCCTTATGTTCTATTTTTATTATTCTTCTTTATGTAAAGCACTTTGAGTTACCATTGTGTATGAAATGTGCTATACAAATAAAATTGCCTTGCCTTGCCTATACTTCAGTTGGCAGGATTTTTATTTATTTATTTTTATTTTTGTGGGACTAGACTAGAAGGAAGGGTCATGGGGAGCATGAATGCTAATGTGAATAAAGTGTTGAATGAGGGGACAGATGGATTGACATGGGGAAATGGAGCTGACAAAAAATTAACATTGATTCAATGTTCGTACTTTTCAATATGGAAAAGCATTGAAATTTCAACATTGATTCAATTATTTATTTAGCATTGAATTTTCATTCTCAACCAAAATGATGATTCTGATGAAATTTCAACATTGAATCAATGTCACCTTGCTATCTGGGTCAGCAAACACAATCTAATCTGGGCCACGCCTAAGCTGTTTATTTGGGCCAGATTATGCCAAAGGAAATTTGCCGACTGGAATGGTAAATGTGAAAGTGAATTTGATTTGTCTCTGTATTTCAGTAATCAAATGTGTCAGAATTTCTTTAGGTGTGTCACTGAATCATAGGTAACTTCCCCATCACCAGAGCAGTTCAGATGGAAACAGATTTAAGATGACTTTGTTCTAGTAAAAGAAAAAGATGTGTTTTATGTGACACAACTTAAGTGTTTTGTCTATCTTTAAGTTGACAATCACATAGGCTGAAATGTTTTTCTTACATGAACATGTAGTGTATCTCAAATGAACCACTGACAACAGGCTTTTAGGCAGACCAAGAGGACAGGAAATACAAAAACACATCCACCCTCAGATCAGTGGTTTTTCAGCTTACTCCCCTCTGGTCACAGGTTGTTCTGAGAAAGGATCTAGAAATGCAGTTATAGGAACTAGCCACCAAGGTGGTTCCCAAAGAACTAATTTTCCTGGTGGAGAAAATTAAATTCCATTTTCCTGGTTGCATTCACACCAGAAATAGGAACTCTTAAAGGATAAGTTCAGCCAAAAATGAAATTTATGTCATTAAAGTCTGTAAGATTTGCCTCTTAAGCCCTATTCGGACGGGACTAGTTTCACAGGGGGACGTTAGAGAAATTTCTGTTTCACAGACGTACTTTGAGATTTTAATCCCGTCCGAATCTGCCATGTCTGTCTTTTTCTCACACGACCTCTGTAAAAATTCCAGAGCAAATTACCTACTGTTTTTCGTCAAACTTGGCGGTCCTCAGAGAAATCTAATCCCGTCCGAATGCGAATGTCTGTGATTTCCGAAAATGTTTTTTCCAAAACGCTTTTTCTTGTGTGTTTTGGTCAACGTGAACTACCGTAAGTTTCTGCTTTTTGTGCACCGATAATGGATGTAGATGTGTTTGGTACACTGCGAAGAAATAAAAAAAATAAAATCAACAAGAAGAGCCAAATCACGTAAACTGTTAAGACTGGCTACTGTAATATCAGTTTCAGGTAAGATTACTTTCATTTCTGCACTTAATTACATAACGTGTAAATTATATAAGTTATTATTCCAAAACTTTTTATTCCAGTGTGTTTATTATAAGAACCCAGTTCTATTAAATCATGATGATAAATGTATGACTATACGCAATCCACGCATTCTGAACACGTGATCTTCTGAAATGCCCACATGTAAAACACAGACACTCCTACCTCGGTAATAAACACGGAGATGTTAGTCCCGTCCGAATCCGTACATAAAATCACAGACGTAGGTTGATAAGATTTGTTACTCAAACGTTGTTTGGAAAACTAGTCCCATCCGAATAGGGCTTTAGTCGCCATCTCTGTTTGAAAACTGCAATTGCAGTCATATGCGGAACAGTTATCTGTACGTGCATTGTGTGCATCGGCACGACTCCTCAGCGCGGATTAATCTAATGTTGGCTGTCAGTCACTGCACCGGTGTGGATACTGTACTTCAGAATCACAGATTGTAGTCTTGAAGTATGACCAAAATAGGAATTTTGACTGGAAAATGTCATCTGAACAAGTAAGTAACATGTCTGCCACTTTTGTTCTGACCATCTGAGGGGAAAAAGCATTAAAGGCCCACAATAAATCAGTCTGCCAATGGTAAATAAATCTAACGATCGGCTGAATCTCCAGTGATGATTGTCATTTGGACCTTTCAGGATTACAATCTGCCATTAAAATGTTAAGTTTAGTTATTGCAGCTGCTGTGAGAAAAGGCTATAAATGATCTGCTATCAGTAGCATGCTGTATATGCATAGTCTAGCTGGGACTCCTTTCTTTCGGTTTACCGACGTGATGTAATGACACAAAGATGAACTGCTGCATGCTCGAATTTCCGTGGAAATCCACCAGTATCGATTTATTATAAAAGGTAAGGAGATAGTTTTGAACACTGGCTGGTTATGTACTTGCTCAAAAATTGATTTTGGATAATTTTTAACCAATAAAAAGTTAGGGACTGCAGCTTAAGTATTCACCTTCATGTCGTCCCAAACCAATGAGACCTTCATTCATCTTCGGAACACAAATTAAGATTTTTGATGAAATCCGAGGGTTTCTGAACCACATAGGCAGCAATGTCATTGCACCTTTCAAGGCCCAGAAAGGTAGTAAAGATATTGTTAAAATACTCCATGTGAATGTTATGAAGGATGAGAATACTTTTTGTGTGCAAAAACAAAACAAAAATACCTTTTTACAACAATTTATTCTCTTTCCTGTCAGTCTCCTACACTGTTGACGTAGTGCACACTATGCAACACTCCTGGGTTCTATGTTAGAACGCCGGCTCAGTATTGGCCGACGCTATAAATGTGAGCAGCATGACACATGCATGTGATGCTGACGCAGGAGCTCGTCAATAATGAGCTGGTGTTCTGACGTAGAACCTGGAAGCACTGCACTGTGTGTACTATGTCAACAGCGTAGGAAACTAACAAAGAAGATAAGTAATTAAGGTAAACAAGGAGACATAATGGATGTTGAACTATGCTGATAACGACAGAACTTGTGACCATAGTTGGCTAACGATGCTTTCAAGAAAACACACCCCTGGTTGGTGAAGCTTGTTCACTCACATTAGCTATTGCAGGTAGTCTGTTGGAGGCAGCCCAATCAAGAGTTTTGGGGTAGCAGTAAAATAATCATAATGACACCACAAAATTGAGTTTTGTTTTTTTTTTGGGACAAAAAGTCACTTGTGACAAGCCTCGAATTCAAACACCGGAGGCTCCATGAGGTTATCTAGACTTGCAAGAGAGTGGAGGTCTGTTGATGCAGGTTTGTTCCGTACAACATCAGGATGATCTCAATGATCACAACACAGCACAACTTCTCATCCAGGCTGTTGTCATTTCTAGACTGGACTACTGGAATGCTGCTTGAATTCAGTGGGAAAAATGTCTGAGAGGAGGGATGTGTCGATGTTTACACTTATTTGGAGGAATATTAGCAAATAAAACTTGAATTCAGTTTAATCTTTCACTTTTTCTTGTGTACCACCACTTTTCACATGTTGCCGGTACTTAGCCAGTCAAAGCATCAAGGTGATTAGTAATCACATCAAACCACCCAGGGCCAGGAGGCAATACATGAATGACCTCTTATCTCGACAAAATATGTGAATACAAGCAGAGTTTGTCCAACCCTATCAAAAGTTCTCATTTACGATGCTAATTTGATTAACCTGAATGAATGACATTGACACCTAATGTAAAAGCTAGTAAACTCGTAGGAGTTCTGGATTACTATCATATGTGATTACAATAGGGGCTTTCACACTAGAGGAAACTTTTCATAGTTCCTAGAACTATTGGCAGAAGTACCCAGTTTTTGGCACCACAGGAAACTAGGAATGATTTTAGTTCTAAGAACTCCCTTTGGGGCAACTAAATTAGCTTCTACTTCAGAGCAAGGTCTAAACCAGCACTATATCAAGTGACGCATGTGTACATTGATTGGACGAATGCATGCGAAACACTGGCACCCAGCATTTTTAAAGAGCCTTGTAAACATATACTTACTCTACGAACATGGAAAACTACGATAACAGCATTTACCTGTTTGCGGCATTGTGTTATTTTCTCAGCCCTGATGATATGTAACACTGCAAGCTGTCATAGGAGATTTTGCTTGTTAGGCCTCCTTTTTGCCCTTTCAGTCGTGTAACTTATGGGTCTACGTTCCAGTGAGTTAGTCAGAATCCGCTCACCACTCAAAACAGCAGTTTTTTGTTCAGTGCTGAATTCTGTATGCGTCTCATTTACAAGGTGTAGACACAATGTAAGAGAGTGTGCAGTGCAGGCAGATTTATTGATTGAATGAAACTTTGTGAGATCACGATCAACTGAGATGAGTGACAGCTTTTTATTGATTATGAAGAGAGAGGTATTTGTGCTCTTCTAAGGTTCTATGTAATCCATTGAATGACAGTTTTGTTTTTCATGCTGCTAAGAGAACCGAAGGCCAATTACATGCTACAGTTTCTGAAGTGACATCTACATATAAATGCAGGATTCACTCTCAAAATTGCAGTGATTGAAATTGCTAAATGCTTTTCTATTTTGACATTTATTTGTGTAATATAAGTTGTGAGGGGATGGGGTCAAGGGGGCATGTTGTAGGATGACTGGAGAGGACAAGCTTAGAGACTTCTGTGAGAACAGAGAAGATTTTTAGCTGTGGGTGTGGTGGTTTGAGTTTCTGCGTGTGAGATGCTGAGAAGTGACTGCTGATGGTTGTACTTTTGTATGTGAAGTAGTTAGCAAAATCATTAGCTGTTAAAGATGAGGTGGAGGTAGTGTGAAGGGAGCAGAGGTGAGAACTAGATATTTTGAAGAGTTTGCATGTGTCAGAAGTACTGTTGATCTTCTTGTGAAAATATGAAGTTTTGGCAATGTGAACCTCGAAAAAGATGAAAGGAAAGACTGATATGTAATGAGGTCAGCTGAGTCTTTTGATTTCCACCATTTTCGTTGTTGCCCTGAGTTCCTGGAGAACACTGAATAACCAGGAGTTAGGGGGAGTAGCACACGCTGGCCACACGTGGACCATATATATATATATATATATATATATATGCATAGAGGGTTGGTTACGCATGTGATTTTTATATATCTGCATCCACTAATCTTCCATACTGACTAATGCTGGCTATTTGGCAATTCATAATAAATCATAATTATTTCGAGCAATACGATTATATAAATATATATAAAATTAAATTTTATATGAAGCCTATATAAAATTACAAAATAAACATTCATCAATCAGTACTTTTTACTTAAGTACATAACAAATCAAGTACTTTTGTACTTTCACTTTAGTACTCCTTTTTTTAATTTTACTTAATACTTTAACTGGAGAAATATTTATGTATCTGTACTTTTACACAAGTACTTGATTTGTGTACTTCGTCCACCACTGCCGCATACGTACTACAAATGGAGTGTGAAACAGGCTTTATGCTGCATATTTCCACTCTCTCTAACCCATATTTTGATCTTCAACTGTACACAGGTACTCATAAATCAGGAAGAAAGCTTGACTTCATCTATACACGCAACTGTATCACAGAAAACATTTTGGTTAAACCTCTGGGCATTTCTGATCACTTCCTTATCTCTTTAATTTACAATGACATTCTTTCATTCCACCAAGCCCCCTGCCAGTCTCATTCAGATGAATATACACTCAATTTCTCCTTCCAAGCATTTCCTCTGGTATCTTATGCTCACTTCCATCCCACCCACCCTCCCTCCCTCCCACATATACTTTCTCCACCGTCTAGAATAAAATCTGGTCCACGTGTGGCCAGCGTGTGCTACTCCCTCTAACTCCTGGTTATTCAGTGTTCTCCAGGAACACTGGACCAAACTTAGGGCAACAACGAAAATGGTGGAAATCAAAAGACTCAGCTGACCTCATTACATATCAGTCTTTCCTTTCATCTTTTTCGAGGTTCACATTGCCAAAACTTCATATTTTCACAAGAAGATCAACAGTACTTCTGACACATGCAAAAGTACAACCATCAGCAGTCACTTCTCAGCATCTCACACGCAGAAACTCAAACCAACCACACCCACAGCTAAAAATCTTCTCTGTTCTCACAGAAGTCTCTAAGCTTGTCCTCTCCAGTCATCCTACAACATGCCCCCTTGACCCCCATCCCCTCACAACTTATATTACACAAATAAATGTCAAAATAGAAAAGCATTTAGCAATTTCAATCACTGCAATTTTGAGAGTAAATCCTGCATTTATATGTAGATGTCACTTCCGAAACTGTAGCATGTAATTGGCCTTCGGTTCTCTTAGCAGCATGAAAAACAAAACTGTCATTCAATGGATTACATAGAACCTTAGAAGAGCACAAATACCTCTCTCTACTTTATTCTCCACCGTCTAGAATAAAATCTGGTCCACGTGTGGCCAGCGTGTGCTACCCCTTAACTCCTGGTTATTCAGTGTTCTCCAGGAACACTGGACCAAACTTAGGGCAACAACGAAAATGGTGGAAATCAAAAGACTCAGCTGACCTCATTACATATCAGTCTTTCCTTTCATCTTTTTCGAGGTTCACATTGCCAAAACTTCATATTTTCACAAGAAGATCAACAGTACTTCTGACACATGCAAACTCTTCAAAATATCTAGTTCTCACCTCTGCTCCCTTCACACTACCTCCACCTCATCTTTAACAGCTAATGATTTTGCTAACTACTTCACATTCAAAAGTACAACCATCAGCAGTCACTTCTCAGCATCTCACACGCAGAAACTCAAACCAAGCACACCCACAGCTAAAAATCTTCTCTATTCTCACAGAAGTCTCTAAGCTTGTCCTCTCCAGTCATCCTACAACATGCCCCCTTGACCCCATCCCCTCACAACTTATATTACACAAATAAATGTCAAAATAGAAAAGCATTTAGCAATTTCAATCACTGCAATTTTGCACTGCACACTAGGTACAGTTCCAGGCCCAGTGCCAAAAGGGGGCACTGCACCCTCAGATCTGGTTCATACCCCATCAGTATTAGTTAAACAAATAGATGGAGGGTGAACCAACTCTAGAGTAAGGCTAAGGAGATGTATTAAAAACACATTTAAATAGATTTCCTTCACATAACTTACACAGCATCAGTGTTAATTTTGACAGCAAATTTTGATTTAGTTTTAGTTCAAGTTTTTGACTAAAATGCCATTTAGTTTTAGTCATATTTAGTTTTAGTCATGTTTTAGTCATCAGAAATTTAGTCTAGTTTTAGTCAACCAGAATGGCCCCTTAGTAAAAGCATGGGCAAAGGATTAAAGATGATATTGGTTGGGGATTCATGAATTTGGATTTATTTTTGTTCAAATATAAAAAAAAATATAAACATCTAAATTTAAATAACTTTAAACATTTGTACTGCAGTAATCTAAACATGTAAATATAAATAACTTTGATACAGTGTTAAACATTTCCTGTACAGTGATGTTGTGTAAATACAAAAAAACTTTGATACAATATTAAACAATTAAGAATCCACAAGGGTGGTAGTTTACTTCTCGCAGCAGACAGTATTCCTCAATTGCAGCAGATTCCACTGCTGTCTGCCAAGTTCCCTTGTAGACAAACTGTGGAATTTTAGATTACAGTATTCAGTAGTCAGTTTAGCATTTATTATTTCTGAATATATCAGCACAAATATTTCTGAATAATAACCACTGTCCACAGAAATGCTATAATAATGTTCATTGTATTTATTAATTTATTGCATTTCCAGTAGTTATGTTTTTGTATCATTTTTATAAGCAAATTCCATTAAAATTTCCATTGTTCTAGGTTTGTGCCAGCTCTGCTCCGTTTCAGTACAGCTGTGAACTGGAGGAACTACACTGATGCCAAGCTGTGAGTAGTGGGCTGTTTGGTAGAGTAGTGCAACAATGTGGTTGCACAGTGCTGACCCAGCAACACAAGAACAACTGCTCTGTGACAGTATTAAAGGACGAAAGTACAATACAATCTGTGAAGATAATTAATCAATAACAAGAATTAGGAATTATTGCTATACGTAAATATATTCAAAACATATCCATATACTGTAATAACTATTAGCACTTATGAACCCATTTACTGACTATGCGTGTCTTTGTTCAGATTTAGAACCCACAAACAACTTCTATTTAAAACATGCATTTCATTTAAAGTTCAGCTGTATTTTGTGTCCTTCTACTCTCAATCTATGTGGCTTCTCTGACTTCCTCATTGACCTGAAACATGTCGCCCTCACGCTGATCTCTCCTGTGAACTGATCCTTACTGGAAACTAAGAAAATACTCATAGTCAGTAACAGTTGTATTCCACAATTTGTTCATACACTGCACAAACAAGCCCTTCAGGCATAAGAGAAAAACTATACATTTAACTAAATAGATAAATAATACAAAGACCAGTATGAACTGGTCAGAAATGGAGACAAGAAATCGATTCGTTAGTCTGATTTAGCGAATCGGTTCAATTTGTACATCGAAGTTGTCGATGTATCTCGAAATATACAATTTGAAGCCCTTCTCCTTCTTACTGTTGGGTGTGACAGCTGACTGCCTCACAATACGATTAACATCATTAGCGGTAATCACGGGAAGCTCTTGTAAACAGCGAGTGTAATTTGCCATCATCTCTACCGCATTCTTCACACAGTTATCGCCAATTGCAAAAAAATGAAAAAATGCGGAAGCGATCGTGCATAGAGTCTATTGTGACAGCTGCAACATAACAAAATGTAAAAAAAAAAAAAGTTGAATGCTTTCTGAATATATATCAGGGGTCGGCAAGTAAGTTTGGCATCGGACCAAAACATTTTTTTTGCCATTAGATGGCAGGCCATAACATAGTCAAAGGATAATTTAAAGGGGTCATATAATGCATGCCTCCTTTTAACAATGCACTTGGCGAAACGTACCAAAAATAGCATGACATCACAAATCAATTTCAATGGTACATTGAGCTTAATTTATAGACGAATTCATATAGAAACCATTTTAATGCAAGTTACATCCCTACATATAAAATAATACAAATTCTTAACAACAGTATACGTACGCAGCTCCGCTGGAAGCATGCAAGTTGAATAATACTCGGGTAGATGTTTGTTAAACATGTCACAGCTTCTGGGTTCGAATCCGCCGTGCTATACTAGGTTTTTAGTCATTAAAACCAATGCGTTCATCAGTGATTGTATATCAAGGGCAGGTAACGTTACAAGTTTGCGTGTTTTTTATTTTGTGGGTTTCAGTGGAACGACTAGTCTCCACAACGGGACTGAAGCGCGCGTCTGTGCACGAGCCGGCCCATCGTCACTGACAACAGCGGCAACAAGCCCTCAGTGTGATTTCAAGAGCAACACATTTCAACGTCAGATCGCCTTTTATTTAACACAAACAAATGAAATTAATACTCTGCCAGTCAACTAGAGATGTTCCGTTTGTTAGGTATGTCTGTACCGCGAAATGTTAAAAAACCCTCACTTTCAATGACGCAGGAGTCGCAATTACAGGGAAAAATCCGATCTATCCGCTTACACGGCAGGCGCAAACGCACGTATCCGATTCATATCTGATTTATAACCACATATGAATGAGGCCTGAAACCGATCTGTGAAAATCAGAATCCATGCGCTTTTTTCCTGCTTACACGGTCTTGACTCATATCAATCTGTGCCACATGGGAGGAAAAAAAAAATTGGAATTGGGTCACTTGAACCATGCAGTGTAAATGGGGAGCAGCGCCGATTACCTCACGCTGACTCACTGAAAATGTCAGAAACTGTTCAGCCTTTTATGTTCAAACCGGAGTCGGACATGATGGAGAGACTACATGTAGAATGCAAGAGGACGTGGGAACTCCTGTGGGAACTGTTTTAAGATCCTACAGAGCTGAAGATAGAACAGGTATAGTTTAGTTTAATTACGGTTAGAATTTGTCATGTTGTCATTTTGCTTTTATGACATGCTATTGCATTTGTGTTATGTACTGTAATGCAATAACACGGCCTCACCCCTTTGTTGCATGTTCTCGGGGGTGGAGTTTATGTAAATTTTAGGGTTAGTGATGTCACTAAACCACGCAAAAGCTTGCTGTAGACCCTACCAGTCCTTAAACAGAGAATTCTTTAAAAGAAAAAATCTCCCTTTGCTTTGAACTTTGTGTGTCATAATTTCGCAGATGTTGTTTATACTCTTACAGCAACATTACACACTAACTAAAGTTAAAAAAGTGAAATCATAATGAACCACCCCTTTAAAAAAATTAATTGATGAAAAAAAATGCAACTAGAATTGCCTGTGACAGAATGTTACAGTGTCTTTTGTAACTGGTATTGAGCTGTTACTCTGTGTTAAATCCTGTAGTAGGACAGTCAGTAATAAAAAGCCACATTTGTGTGGCGGTGTCCAGGTTTTATACTGGATAAATTAATAAAGCAGAGTAGTAACATGTAACCTGGCAAGTATCTTCATTCACCAACTTGCAACACAGACCACCTTGCTAAAACACATGTGGGAGATGCGGAATGGATAAAAATAACTCAAAAAATAAAAGAGGTCTTGAATAAGCCCATTAATGCCATGTTTGAGTTATGCTGAGTTATGTTTTATTTCCTCTTTCCATATTGTCAATAAAAAATGTGTATCATTTTAATTTGCTTGTTATACAACGGAGCCTAACTTATTTTAATAATTATTTGATGTAGCCTACTTTTACACTCAGAATAATTCCTTGGCATCCTCACCTAAACTCCATTTTTTAATTGTTAGCGTGCTGGAGGTACGCTATCACGTCATGTGCAGAGTGTCAGAGATGAAAATATCATCTGAACAAATAACATTTCTGCTACTTTTGTTCTGACCAACTAAGGAAAAAAGCATTAGGATTACAATAAATCGCTCTGCCAATGATGATTAAATCTAATGATCGCTTAGCTCTGATCACGCCAAACCGTGCAAATTATTATTACTGTTATACTTTATTCTCAAATTGTTAATGTTAATAACATCAGCATTGCGTGACTATGTGTATTTAGTGTGTATTAGCGTTAACTGTAGATTTCAATTTCTGTAGCCACTACACAGTCCAAAGTCTTTTGCGCTCCCGTGGCGTCTGTTGTTGCTATGCAACCATGAACTGCACTCTGCAGACAAATCTATTTCAGAACGAGCCGCTATTAAAATAATCTGGCAGGCCAGTTTTGGCCGCGGGCCGCCTATTGCCGACCACAGCTGTAGATAGATAGGAAGAAGTTATGGAGTATTACTCGAGTTTTCTGAAGAAAATCTTCAGTTATTTATGAAAATGCTGAATTGAAGTAGTTTCAGAACTTAATGCCAGTTCAGTAGGAAAACAAAAAACGCCCACATCATCATTTTGCATGGTTAATAAATACTACTTTATAAAATACTAACCACATATAGATATTTATAAGAGATGGTTCTAAAAAAAATGTTCTAAATGTAAAAGAGTCCACACCACAACAATAATACGAGGACCAATATTATTGGAATCACTTTCAGAACAATTTTTCCAGCTGATAAATCATAACATTGAGTCTGGCCCCTCCCTTCTCTCTCTCTCTCTCTCAACATCTATTGGGAGTGAGAAGCCAGTGGTGGCATACGAGTGAGAGTTTGCTGCAAAACAAGTGAGTCTCTATTCTTTTATTTCAAAAATTCTCTTAGTTTTGTGATTGATTGTAAAGTACTTTTGAGTAGTTTTAAGCAGAGGTAGGAGTAAGTCACATTTGCAAGTCACAAGTAAGTCTCAAGTCTTGTCAAGCGATTCAAGTCAAGTCGTAGCTTGGGTCAAGCAAGTCACTGGCAAGTCATACAAATGTTTGACGATTGAACTGAATTTATATTAGTATTTATGTTATATTAGTATTTTATAGTATATTTATATACTATATTTATATTATATTTTATAGTATATTAGTATTTATATTAATTTATATTATTATATGTTTTTTTTATTCGCTTTGGTACTATTTTCACAAGGTGTACATTTTCAAAATTCTTAGTACTAATATCACAACAGATCAAAAGTGCACTTTTTTTCCCCATACATTTCAGCATATTTTCAATTGTTTTAATACAATACACAAAATCACAAAGTATCATTTTCACAACACCAGATCATTTGGTACACCTATAGATTTCTATAGATAATGATTCTATAGGCATATTTTCTATAGAAATAAGCAATTTATCTTAGATGATGACCACAATTTGCAAAATGTGTGTGTGTAGTCCTGGTAAACACTGCATTGTGAACCAAATGTCCCAACAAGGATGGTAATACCAGTAATTTTATACCGTGTTTGGACTTTTTTTTGTCCCCATGAGAAAAACAGCTTATAAACCATATGAAATTATAATTTTATAAAATGTAAAAGCGCAGAAAGTTTCCTGTGATAGGTGGGGGTTAGTGTAGGGGATAGAATATACAGTTTGTAAAGTAAAAAAATGCAGTCTCCATAAACCACATATACCAACGTGTGTGTGTGTGTGTGTGTGTGTGTGTAATTGTCTACCTATCTACCAGGGGACCATGGTGTTGTTTCACATTCACCAACAGGGGACCACCGAGCAAAGAGGGGATATTTTTCAGGTCCCCTGTTGATCATGCTTTAAATCATGTTAAAATCAAGTAAAAAAAAAAAAAAAAAAAAAAAAACTTTTTTTTTTCCAGTTTTGGCCAAGTGGGGACCTACAGGTATGTGTGTTCAAACCCATACTCAGCAGCACCCCTGCAGACTGGAGCAGGAACTGTAATGGTCCATTAACACACATTGTTCACACTCCTCTATAGTTTGAATGGCTTGCTGTCCCGGAAAAAGCTCTGAGACTGCGAGCTGCTGTTTAAGAGGCTGTTTATTAAGGAACCTTTTATTAACTACTAGAGTTCTATTGACTTGCTGCATTGAAAATGTTAAGCTGGCTTAATCAAATTATGCAAACTGAATGTCTTTTCACTTAGGCACTTTAGTTGAACCAACTGAAGATTTTCAATAAAACAGTCACTCATAATTTTGAACTTTGACCTTAACATAGAAGGCTTTTAAGTGCTTTTTAAGTGTCTGGGTTGTATGGATGTCATTTTATTTAGTTATATGGGGTACAACAGTAAACTTTGAACTGCAAGAAAAATTACTTGTGTCTGCTTAAACTGCTCATTTAGCATGTACAGAATAACTGGTGTGAAAATTGGCATAGAATAGTGAATAAACAAAATGCCTTTGGTCCCCTGTTAGATGGTAAAGTGTAACATATTTGGTTGCTTTGCCATTTCTTACCATCACTTATATATAATATATATATATATATATATATATATATATATATATGGGCAAGAACGTCTCGGTTACAAAAGTAACCCTCGTTCCCTTACGGAGGGAACGGAGACGTACGTTGGACAGACGGACGAATAGGAATTTCGCTAGAGAGGCCAATCTACTTCGAGTGTAACTAAAACTAGCCAATGCACATTGGCATGCAATCATATGCTGAGGAACCGACCCAGATAGGCGGTAGCATCAGCGGGGTACAGCGACTGTGGTGACGGGACGTACGTCTCCGTTCCCTCCTTCAGGGAACGAGGGTTACCTTTGTAACCAAGACGTTCCCATTCAGTCGGTCACATTCCTTGCCTGAGGATGGTGGGACAGGGCTAACACAGAGAGTGTCGGTCACTGCTGTCCCCCAAAAACCCACTCAGTGAGACTATTGGATAACACTGGCAAAGCGTAGCCTTTCTCTGGGAAAGGAATGCTGCGGAAGCCACATCCTTCCCCGAAGGAGTTATGTGGAGAAGTACATATGGACTAACCCCGTAGGGCTGTACTACATACGGAAGAACTGGGGTGACTCCGACCCAATGAAGGGTGGGTTCTCCCAGAGGGAAAGACACGGGCTTCATTTAGGAGCAACCGTGGAACCAGACATATGGAATCCCTGTAGGGTCACACATATGATACCCAGCCTAAACCCGGTTCTCGAGGATACAACGGAAAATAGGCCTGGCGCAGACGCTCCGCCACGTCAGCTGCCAAAGGGAGATCGGAGGACTCAACAGGGTCTGCCTTAAAAGTAAAAAGTAAAAACTAAAAAAAGTAAAAACTTAAAAGCGCCCAGGAGGATGTGACACCTCTCGTGGAGTGAGCATGCAACCTGAGCGGGCAGGGCACACCTTGAGCTTGGTAAGCCAAGGTGATGGCATCCACTATCCAGTGGGCCATCCTCTGCTTGGAGACAGCCTTTCGCTTCTGCTGGCCTCCGTAACAGACAAAGAGCTGGTCTGAGGTCCTGAAGCTTTGTGTTCTGTCTATGTACAGTCGCAAAGCGCGAACGGACAGAGCAAAGCCAGGGCTGGGTCTGCCTCCTCCGGGGGCAGCGCTTGCAGGCTCACTACCTGGTCCCTGAAGGGAGTGGTAGGAACCTTGGGCACATAGCCAGGTCAGGGTCTCAGTACCACGAAACTGTCACCCGGCCCGAACTCTAGGCACGATTCGTCAACCAAAGTTGCGTGTGGTTGACGACATGCGATGGGAGCGTAGACAGTTCAACACTGACTGAACACGTTCCTCTGTGAGGCATGCTGTCTGTTCGACCGAATCCAACTCCATACGGAGAAAAGAGATACTCTGCACAGGGGAGAGTTTGCTCTTTTCCCAGTTGACCTGAAGGTCCAACTGGCTGAGGTGACTGAGCACCAGGTCCCTGTGTTCGCACAACTGATCCTGCGACTGAGCTAGAATGAGCCAGTCGTCGAGATTGTTGAGGATGCGAACACCCTGTTCTCTCATGGGAACAAGGGCTCCCTCCATGACTTTCGTGAAGACGCGGGGAGACAGGGCCAGCCTGAAGGGTAGGACCTTGTACTGATATGCTCGAAAATTTGGAACACAAACAAACCCAACAAACAGGATTTACCACCCGGCCCTCCTCCGGGGGAGGAAGAGCAGCCCCACCCATCTCTGGGTCACCCGTCTCAGGGGTGATTTTTCACTTAACCACTTAAACAGCAGCAGAGACGGGAGGCGTCATCTTCCTGCAGCGGACACAGTAGAGCAGGCTGGGCCGGAGTTTTCTGCAGGGGACGACACCCTTGGCAACGAGCAGACTGAGGGCCCACAAGGAACTCAATGGTTTGTCGGGGGAAGCTCCCTGGTCTGCTACTACCTGAGAAGAACTGCTGGGCTCGGTCCCCGACAGTGTTACCGAAAAGGCCACCTTGTGAGATGGGAGCGTCAAGAAAGCGTTTTAGCTTGACGACCTCTCGAACCTCAGCAAGGTAAGCCAAGGGGCGCTTCTGGACCACTGAGGTGGAAATCGTCTGGCCGAGGGCCTGCGCCGTGACTTTGATCACGGTTAGTCAACAAGCGCAGCTCAACCCCAGCTCAAAACTACCTACATGCATAAAGAGTGGCTTGGCCTCACATGCAGGGTGGGTGTGGTCTGTGAATAGCCACCCCACCCAAGAGGGTAGTGAGAGAGTAAAAACTTTATGCAGATTTTGGCACTTTTGGCATTCCATATTTATGGCACCAATATAGCTCCATACTGCCAAGTTTTCCATGCACATCCGGAACACCCGGGAAAGCATGGCTGTAAACTCTGAATCTGAGTCAGCAAGCATGCACCATTACAGTGGGCAGCGTAACCCTCATTTCCAGAGCATAACAGCCCTCTCTCTGATGCTGCAATCGACATCTGACCCTCAGCTGGAGCCCTGAATGAAATGCTAGGTTCCCCTATGAGAAGGACCAGCAATCCAATCCAGAAGCTGCACAGCATGCAATGTGCTAGAGAGGGAGGGGCCCTAGGGGGTTGGTTCCCCGAAGGAACCCCTCAACCTCAAGTCAGCCAAGCCATTTCACCAAAGTAGACCTCTTATGGTGCACCAGAGAGGGCGCTACAATGGAGATTAGGCAAGGAGATTGCGCATCTAGAACGCCAAGCGAGCGCTGGTTTGCCGTGACAACCCGTGCTGCAGCCCGACAGCTCAACAGCACATAAGCTTTTACACACAAGCGTCAGCTGGCCAACAACAGAGGGGACTCAAGCTTCCCGGAGAAAGAAGAGTCACGACGTGACACTCACGACACGTGAGTGTCGACGTGATCATGTTCTCATACGAAAATATGAAACACCCATGAACATCGTTTCAGCACGCGCCAGACATGTGAAACAGTGATCGTGGCCGTCAGTGAGGACAGGAAACGACTGCATCCAGAAACACCCAAATAGAATGTCATCTTTAAAAAGACGCAAGCTCTACTTGTGTAAGCTCTTTTAGGGACTTTACTGAAGCATGCAGGGGAACAGCCGCTGCAACACAGACAGGGATTTTGTGCAGCCTGTCGTGTGCTCTCTCTCTCTCTCTTTGAAGGTGCTCACTCTTACCAGCCGTAAAAACGTCTTTCAGCGCTCGAAGCGCACCATACCGGCCGTGAGAACAGCCTTCTGACGCTGTCAAAACAGCTATTTGCTCAATAATGGCAAACAAAACAAAAAAAACAGAAAATAAAGAGAGGACTTCGACCCCGCTGCTATGCTGTTCGCCCGCACTCGAAAAAAAGAGAAGTTCAACCAAAAAGCTTGACTCGTCTTCTAGCAGACACTTGCTTGCAGAGAACAGGAACAAACACCGTTCGGCTCCGAAGCGAAAAGCTGAAGATGCAACGCACCTGCTGCTCATTATATACCCACGCTGCGAGGTGAGCAGCTGCTGCATATGATTGCATGCCAATGTGCATTGGCTTGTTTTAGTTACACTCTAAGTAGATTGGCCTCTCTAGCGAGATTCCTATTCGTGGGTCTGTCCGACGTACGTCGAACGTGACCAACTGAATGGGAACTGGTGTTTTAGTGTTACTATGAACATTGCCGCTACATTCAGAGATATTCAGAATATGAAATATTGCTAAATGTAAAGGCAACCAAACAGGTGCCACACATTACCATCTAACAGGGGACCAGTGTCCTTTTGTGTAGTGAAATCACTATAACATGCACATGTTGCTGCTGCTTAACTTTACCATGTATATTTTTAACTTGTGTGGAATTAGGCATGGAATGATGAATAAAAATGGTAACATCTAAATTACCTTGATTTTGTTCAAGTCAAAAATATTATTTAACATTAGGCCTGGGCAATAAAACGGTATCGATATTTAACGATGGTACACCTTCATCGATAACGATAGAAAAAATGTTCGGTATAACTCTCAATATAGTTTCACATAAAATGCATTTAAATGTAAACAGATTACGTTCGGTTGCATGAACAACTCTCAAGCTCACTCCATCCCTGGGTCACAAACAGACACACTACGAGTGACACGCAAACAAGTTGCTGTGGAGTTTAGTTGCGTAATCGCCATGTGAAATCAGAACACAAAAACACATGAAAATGAGTGCTGTACCTGCCGGCGACAAGGAGATTGTGAATAAAAAAAGTACATGTCAGCTCATCAGTGTGGTAGTTTCATGGTTTTCTTACATCTTACAGTTGATCTACTTCAAAGTTCGTCTTGAGAGAGCAGTTGTCATGTCGGTATTAGCAGCTGCACAGTGTTTTCAACCACACAGTATCTTTGTTTCTGTTACAAGTATTCAAATTATCACAGAAGTACTGAGATAAAAGTTTATAGTTTTGATATAAATAGTAATGTCTGTTATCGATCAAAAAAAAGAAGAAAAAAAGAGAAAAACTTAAATGAAAATAACGCATTTATCGATTACATTGTTTCATCACCAGGTGGCGACAAGTGACTGTTAAAAAATGTATTTGACATTGAATCTTCATTCAACAGTTCAAATATAAAAGATTTACTTTTACATTTTACTTTTTTATTTTGTTTTGTTTTAAAATTATTTGTTGTTTGCCTTAAATAAAAAAAATGGTTAAATTCAAACTTTTTTGTACTGGTCTTTTTCGTAAAAAAAAAGTTATTGAATTTTTTTTTTTTAATAATTATCGATAACGATCAATATGAAATATTATATCATGATCAAATTTTTTTTTTAAGTTTTTAGTTCTGTCTCTGACTTTCTCACTGCATTTTATCATTCTGTGTCTTCTGTCCCTCAGGATTATGGTGCGAACGACCCTAGAGAGGCAGTGATACTTTGACCATCTACATGTTTTTGTGCAAATGTATTTAACACTAATTTTAAATGACAAATAAGGCCCAAATTTTAACTGCTATTACAGTTTTTTACTAGGACACATTTCAAAATTATTCCCACAGTTATTATTCAGACTGAAATTTGCAACATTCCTACAGTAGTACCATATTGAAATATATTCCAAATCTAAAAAGTTAAATATTATCAAAACAATTAGATGTAGCTGAACACCTTCATAAATGTGTTTCATTTTCATCATCTATACAAAAGGGGAAACTTAGAAATAATTTTGTACATTAATGTAAACATGAACAATGTAACATAAATTACAGTGAGTTACTGCAGTGAATTCTGAACAGCAAAAAAACAGCAGAAAATATTGTATAATGCAACCTATTGTTAGTGGGGGGGTTTTATGAGTGACAAAGTCTGTTTGTTGGGTGTCCTAGCAATCGTTAAAAAAATATGAGTCACAGACACATCCATTCTAATTTAATTGTAATATAACCTTCTAATCTTGGGTAACAAGCATCACCTGTCAGGGGAAAAAAAATGCAAAATGAACATCCATACTTCATATATTTAAATTGAGTCAAACATACAATTGTGAGATCTGACCTTCAAAATCTTTACAGTGTGTTTGTGATGGTAAGAAATGGCAAAGCAACCAAACAGGTGTGGCACTTTACCATCTAACAAGGGACTCTAACATCATTTTGTTTAACAGAATCACTATTCACTATATAAAGTGTTGACCTGCAATTGTTACCTTAAAGCGCTATTTCTGTTTGATTTAAATATATAACTTAGTGTTGTTGATATAAATTGATGTATGTAGGTTGGTTCAGTGATGTTAACCCCCTCGAGCCGGCGGTCATGCCGGCGATACCACCTTGCATTTTTTTCTTATCAGTATGAAAGAGACTCAAAATACTCCATCAATTTTGCACTGTAAGGAACCCCGCATCAGCCCAAAAACGGACTCCGACGCCCCCGGGCGAAGGTTAACGCGTGTATGCCTTTTCAGCGTCTCTATTAAGTTCACTTAATTTCACTCGTTTAATCTGATTATTACACTTAGGCACTTAGGTTGTGTTTCCAATTAGAAATTCATCATTAGTTATGCATTAATTTAGATATTTGATTATTCTGGATATCCCATATTTCAATTGTTCAGTCATTAGGGACCCGATGCCGCACAGAGATACTCGCCCCGGGATTTCGCGGTAAACTCACGGACATAAACTCGCCAGTCTGATCTTCGTCAGAGGGTGTAATAAGTTGGCTAATACCTTTAGTCAGTTGCCTACTGCTCACTCGAACAAAAGTGTATTAATTTATGTGTATTTAATTTAGCCACTTCCATACAACTTGCTAAATCAGCGAGAAACAGAAATCAAAAGGTCTTCAGATGAAGTGCCTACTGCTCCTTCATTCATTCATTAATCAGATTTATGGTAGCATTAGCCTCCCATAATTTACTGGTAATAATGATATCAGGAGAATCCAGAGTAAATCAAATATAACATTTTATTTGACAGGTAAAAGTGTATCGTGTCAATTACACAAATAACCAATTAAAGCCAATTCAGAAATGATAAATGCATAACATCGATTACTCAAAGAAATGCATATACACACAGGGATGGGTGAATGTCTTCAGACATTCACCCATCTCTGTGGGGGCTACAGATGATCCCCCCTGACTACTTTGCTCTTTACCTTTTATACCAGGACCAGAACAAAAGGATCGTAAATGTTTATTACAACAACACCTGTTTTGGGGGAGAGGAGAAGAGACACCACCCAAAAAGAGGACAGAATTTTCCTTAGTTTTCCATCTTCTTCATAATTCTAGTGACTGCTGTGAAATTGAGACCATTTTACTAATCGCACTGAGACATTTAAAATGATACCAAACATGAAAAGGGAAAAACAATAAATACACAAGTTACATTATACGTGTTGAATAACTTTCAGTCAGGGGGAAGGAGAGTTTGTGTGTGTGTGTGTGGTGGGGGGAGGCGTTGTCCTTTTGGAGTTAGGGCAAGGTGTTGCCCCTTGCTATTTCTCTGAGATCTTCTTCTCTAGGCAAGTTTTATTGCTTTATTGCAGGATGCTTGATCTCAGTTTTCGTTTAGCAGGAAAATCAAGCCTTACAGCACATACAATTAAGAGTTACACTCCATTTTAATCTGTGAAATATCTTTTATTTGTGTACACTCAGAGTAAAAACAAAATGTTGTGCTTTTTTCAAAATAAAGAAAACTAACATGATGCGTGATCTGTCATCAGTGTTGAGCACGTTACTTTAAGAAAGTAATTAGTTATAGTTCCTAGTTACTTCTCACAAATAGTAACTGAGTAAGTAACTGAGTTACATCACTATAAAAGTAACTAATTACCAGGGAAAGTAACTATTGCGTTACTTTAAAAAAAAAAATTTAAAATATGTCAAATAACTTGAATGCCCCCAATATTAAATATAAGTTTAAGAATAAATTATTCTTGATCCGACTCGTGACTCATGATCCGCTCTTGCTTATGAAATTTCTCTGTACTGTACAATACATGTTGTTAGCCATTAAAGAAAATGTAGTTTCATATTTATGTTTAAATAGTCCTATGTTATGTTTTAAATTAATTTACTTGATTATGAAAAGTGAACAGCATGAGTAAGATTCATCATAAGATGCGCAATATATCGGGAGGCATGGAGTGGGTCAGACATGATTTTTAACACTTCATTAAGTTTTGTTTTGTAGAAAGCCTCACTTTAAAGGGAATTTCGTTTTTTAAAAATTCTATCTTAATTTTAATCAATGTTTCATCAACCAATTGCCTGGATTTAATAAATAAGAAGCAAATATAGCAGATAATACAATTATGGCAGGCGCGGTCGCGATCACTGGCGCCTGAACTGAAGCGCGACTTATAGGCTAAATGAACCGAAACTCAGCGTATAGGCTGCTTGCCTCGCAGACATGAGAAATACATCTATAGAAAGCTTGAAATGTCTAAAAATGAAAAGAAGGCTACTCTGATTATGTAGCCTAATCAGAATGAAATGTACATTCTCTCTCTAAGCGCGTCCATGAGGAGATGATGAGAGTCAGCAATGTCAACTTCATCTTTGCAGCCGACACTGATTCAGAAAACATTACTTTATTAATAAACAATTAAAATGTCTCCTTGCTGTTTTGGTCACATTCATAATTATTACTTTTGCTGGTTCTTTATGGCAAGCTTTTCTTATGTGTGCGCTTGAGTGCATAGCCTAATTACATAAACGCTCATTTATTCTCTCCAGTATTTAAGAAATTAAATTAATATAAATGTGATTAGTCAACTAATGGCTTAAATGAATAACTACTAGTCGAACTTATTTAACTACTTTTCGAACTTAAATGAATAACTACTAGAAAAACTTATTTTCGATCCAGCATGTCACAAAGGGTATTCTATTTGAGCTCGCGCTCTGCTCGCATGCTCACAGACACACACACACAGAACATTGTTCGTTATTATCAGTTTAAAATGATATTTGTGTATGACTAACCGCAGCACACACCAGAGAAAAATCTTTGCAGGTCCTATGGTTGAGAGAGAGCCTACCTGGATGTAAACCGTTACAGTGAGCTCAATTATAGTAACGCTACTTTTTTTTGCCAGTAACGGTAACGGCGTTGTAATGAGAGAAAAAGTAATTCGTTTGATTACTCGTTACTGAAAAAAGTAACGGCGTTAGTAACGCCGTTTATCTATAACGCTGTTATTCCCATCATTGTCTGTCATCTCCCTCTGAACGAAGTCCAATCTGATAGTTCTCAGAAAATGAAGTGTAACTTCATACTAATCACAAAAAAACTTCATACTAATCACAAAAAAATGAGACTTATGTCTAAAGAAACGTTGAAATGTCAGGTTTTAAATCGTGTAAGTCAAATCGAAAACAAATATTCTCTGTTTATGTAATCTGAATGAAAACAGAGACATGTCAGACTTCCGTGAGTCAGCTCATTATCCGCCAATGCAGCCACGCCCACGGAGCGAGCGCTATTCAGACGCAAATTCTGAGGCAATACATGTATACATCGTTACAATCAGGTATTTATTATCTTCAAAAGTGTCTATCGGCATGTTATAGCTATGGTTAGCGATCTCTGGAAGCCTCTGTTAGTTCCTGGAATGCAGAGACGTTCACAAGTCCCTGCGGTCAAGTCCAAGTCAAGTTTCAAGTCTTTGAGGTCCAAGTCCAAGTCAAGTCTCAAGTCTTTGAGGTCCAAGTCCAAGTCAAGTCTCAAGTCTCCAAGTCAAGTCTTTGTTCTATTTTATTTTTTTCAGCTAGTTGTTATTGTAATTAACAGTGTATTTAAATATCAAAACAGATTACTTTTACTTTAAAATTGTCTAATAAAGCAC
Source organism: Culter alburnus (assembly GCA_028476615.1). NCBI lineage: Eukaryota > Metazoa > Chordata > Actinopteri > Cypriniformes > Xenocyprididae > Culter > Culter alburnus. The sequence continues at coordinate 35,593 of JAOTNS010001042.1, read as the reverse complement.
ACAAAATACTACTTAAATACCACAAGGACATGAGAGTCCGGAGTGACATGAACATCCAAACTATAAAATCTTAATGTGTGCAGTGAGGACCAACCTGCCGCATCACAAACATGTTGCAAGGGAGTGCCCCCTGCCAAAGCTCTAGAAGAGGCAACTCCCCTGGTGGAATAAGCCCTAATACCCGTTGGTGAAGTGTGACCACGTGCCTCATAGGCAAGGGCAATAGCATCTCTCACCCAATGTGACATGGTCTGTTTCGTGGTGGCCGCACCCCTGTTATGGCCGCCATGACAAACAAACAGTTGCTCTGACTTACACCACTGGCTGACTTACACCATAAGTCTGAAGAGCATGGACTGGACACAGTCTGTGAAGTCTCTCCTGATCCGGCGTTGTGAACGGTGGAGGGCAGAAGGCTTTGAGAGTGACTGGATGCAAGGTTGAGAAAGGTACCTTAGGCAGATAGTCAGGGTGAGGATGCAAAATGGCTTTCACCATACCTGGGGCAAAGTCTAAGCAGGATGGCACAATGGACAGCCTGCAAGTCCCCGATTCTCTTTGGAGAAGTTATAGCCATGAGAAAAAACATTTTTTGAGTTAAAGGGTAGTTCACCCAAAAATTAAAATTCTGTCATTTATTACTTATCCTCATGCCGTTCCACACCCGTAAGACCTTCGTTAATCTTCGGAACACAAATTAAGATATTTTAGTTGAAATACGATAGCTCCGTGAGGCCTCCATAGGGAGCAATGACACTTACTCTCTCAAGATCCATAAAGGTACTAAAAACATATTTAAATCCATTCATGTTAGTACAGTGGTTCAATATTAATATTATAAAGCGACGAGAATATTTTAGGTGCACCAAAAAAAAAACAAAAAAAACCCGACTTATTTAGTGATGGCCGATTTCAAAACACTGCTTCAGGAAGATTCGGAGCACAAATGAATAAGTGTATCGAATCATGATTCAGATCGCGTGTCAAACTGCTAACTGCTGAAATCACGTGACTTTGGCGCTCCGAACAGCAGATTCGATACACTGATTCATTTGTGCTCCGATGCTTCCTGAAGCAGTGTTTTGAAAACGGCCATCACTAAATAAGTCGTAATTTTGTTTTTTTGGCGCTCCAAAAATATTCTCGTCGCTTTATAATATTAATATATTGAACCACTGTACTCACATGAACCGATTTAAATAGTACCTTTATAGTACCTTTATGGATCTTGAGAGAGGAAGTGTCATTGCTCCCTATGGAGGCCTCACGGAGCCATTGGATTTCAACTAAAATATCTTAATTTGTGTTATGAAGATTCAAGGGGTCTCAACCAGGCCCTCGAGGACTATTGTTAGGTCCTATGAAGGGATCCTGGTTCTAGAGGGAGGCCTAAGCCATCTAGCTCCTCGAACAAAGCGAGAAAGCAGGACATGCTTGCCCAAAGGCACCCCGTCAATCAGAGCGTGGCAAGCCGAAAGAGCGGCTACATAAACCCTGAGAGTGGCGGGGCATGTGCCTGTTGATAATTTCTCTTGCAGAAAATCCAGAACTGTAGCTATTTGGCAATTTACTGGATCTGCAATGTGTACAGTACACCATCTTTCAAAGACACCCCATTTGTTGGCATAACTTGATCTAGTGGAGGAAGCTCTAGGATTTAAAATGGTCTCGATAACATCAGGTGAAAGCCTTGTGTCCCTCAGTTGGTTCCCCTCAGGGGCCAAACATAAAGGTTCCACATCTCTGGCTGGGGATGAAATATTGTCCTCTGCGCCTGAGACAGAAGATCCCTCCTCTCCGGTATTGGAGATATTATCTCCGAGAACCATATTCTGTTCGGCCAAACGTGGCACTATCAATAAGAGGCAGGTCCCTTGTTGGCGAACTCTGGCTAGAACTCCCGGCAGCAGAGCAACTGGAGGAAAGGCATACAGGCGCATTGAAGTCCATGTGTATGCGCCATCGCATCCAGACCTAGGGAGCTGGGTGACTCAGAGAGAAGTAAAGGGGACATTACGCTGTCTGTTTAGAGGTGAAGAGGTCCACCTCCGCTTCTCCGAATCTCAGCCATATCTGTTTCACTACGTCGGGGTGAAGTTTCCATTCCCCGTTCGGTAGTTTCTGTCTGGACAGTAAATCCACTTCCACATTCTGGTTCCCAGGAATATACACTGCCCTCAGTGACAGGAATTTGTCCTGGGCCCAGAGAAAGATCTGTCGTGCTATCTTGTTCAGATGGCGCAGACCTCCCTGGCGATTTATATGAGAGACTGCTGTTGTGTTGTCCATCCGCACTAGGACATGACAGCATGTCAGCTGGTGGAGAAAGTATTTCAGGGCCAGAAATACAGCCATCAGTTCTAGGAAGTTGATGTGCAAGACGAACTGATGGCCCTCCCATTCCCCTTGGGCTAGACGGCCACTTAAGTCCGCTCCCCAGCCCATCAGGAAGGCGTCTGTCGTTAGCAATCTGCGACGACATGGCGCCCCTTGAGTGGGACCCAAGGTGAAGAACTGGGGTCTTAGCCACACAGATAAGGTACGAAGCCGGCGGCACATAACCCTTATTTGCCTCAGGGGTTTGGCCCTTGGATGAAACCCCCTGGCTTTGAGCCACAACTGAAACGGTCTCATATGCAGCAGGCCCATAGGAATTACCGAGGACGCTAATGCCATGAGACCTAACATTCTCTGAAACTGTAGAACAGTACGATCTTGGCCTAGCTTGACATTTTTCAGGGTGTGTAGAATGGTCTCGATGCAAGCGGGAGACAATTGTGACCGCATCGTGGTCGAATCCCAAATGACCCCTAAATATGTCGTTCTCTGGGTTGGACAGAGAACGCTTTTCTTATCGTTGAGTCTCAACCCCTAGTGAAACCAGATGAGCTAAAACAACATCTCTGTGTTTTAACCCTCTGGAGTCTGAGGCTGATTTGGGGCTTGGAGAAGTTTTGACATGCTCTGACATTTGTGCTTTTTTCAGTTGTTCATAAACATATAAATGACAAAAGTGTCATTACACTGTATTCAGCACAAACTAGGCTACAATAATATGTGAGGAACATGTATGTACATGTTTGTGTTTTTGAAGGAATAATGTTTATGCGTGGTTATTGAAAAAACAAAAAAACTTAAGTCACTGAAATAAGGCCAAAAAAAGTATATTAAATCTGTGTTCACAAGACTTTTGGGTATTGGAGGTTGTAGACTAGAGTTTTTGCTTAAGAATTATGTAAAAATTATGCTGACTACTCTTTCATATAAAACAATAGAGAGATTTAAACTTTGTAAGACACTTTTTGTCAAGAAACACAGTATGCGAGGAGGCGTGAATCTGCATAAATAATGGGCCATTTACACCTGAGAAGACAAAAGAATCACATAATAATGACCTGAAATGACTTGCATATTAATGAGGCCTTTCAGCCAGGTAGGCTGTGAAAAAAACCCTCTGTAATAATGTCTCAGCTCATCATAAACAGCAATACTGTGAAATATTATTACAATTTAAAATAATGGTATTCTATTATATTCTTTAAAATATAATGTATTTCTGTGATGCAAAGTGTCTGAACAATTATGTTACCTCTGTGGCATTTCATATAGGCTTTTAGCTTAAAGGCATGCACATTTGGAGAAATATTGATGGATTCTTATATATTTATGTCAATTTTCTATACTTAGAAGTAACATTTATTGTCATCACTATGAGTGCTGGATACTGTGTTTTTAATTCATACTTGCAGCCGGAGGGCGCTCTCTGTGCACATTTAGTCCACAAATTATTCTAATGAAGAAGAGGACATTTCAGGAATGGTGTTTTTAATTCATACTTGCAGCCGGAGGGCGCTCTGTACACCTTTAGGCCACAAATTCATTTAAAGAAGAAAAGGAACTAGGAACTAACTGCATGTCTTCTAGAGATCGCTAACCATTGCTTTAACATCCAAATAAACACTTTTCAAGACAATAAATACACGATTGAGATGATGAATGCATGTATTGCCTCTGAATTTGCCTCTGAATAGCGCTGGCTCCGTGGGCATGGCCGCATTAGCGGGTAATGAGCTGAATCACAGACTTCTGACATGGCTCTCTTTTCATACAGATTACATAAACACAGAATGTTTGTTTTCGATTTGACTTGCACGATTTAAAACCTGACATTTCAACGTTTCTTTAGACATAAGTGTCATTTTTTTTGTCATTAGTATTCATAAGTTACAGTTCATTTTCATCAGATTGGACTTCGTTCAGAGGGAGACGAGAGATCATGCATCATGTTAGTTTTCTTTATTTTACAAAAAGCACAACATTGTGTTTTTACTCTGAGTGTACACAAATAAAAAAGAAGACATTCTATAGTTTCAATTGATATATTACTTATGTCTCTATGACAAGAAATGACGGAGTAATTTAAGTCTGTTTTGCTGCAATGTGAAAAAAATTCTACAAAACGCGCCGACGCGTTTTCAGACCTCAGGGAGTTAATGCCATCTCTCACGACTGTGCTAATATCAGCAAGTCTATGTAATTCAAAATGCGAATGTCCTGGAGTCGCAACGGAGCCAGTGCTGCATCCATGCATTTTGTGTAAGTGTGGGGTGATAGGGCTAGGCCGAATGGAAGAACCCGATACTGGTAAGCTTCGCCTCCGAAAGCGAACCTCAGGAACTTCTAGTGTTGTGGCAATATTTGGATGTGAAAATATGCGTCCTTGAGATTGATCGTGACGAACCAATCGCACTGTTGGATTTGAGACACGATCACCTTTACTGTTAACATTTTGAACTTGAGAGCTTTGGCTGAACGGTTCAAGCCTCGAAGATCTAAAACTGGACGCACCCCATTTCTTTTTAAAAGATGTAATATAAGTCTAAGGTGTCCCCTGAATGTGTCCTTGAAGTTTCAGCTCAAAATACCCCATAGATTTTTTTTAATTCATTTTTTTAACTGCCTATTTTGGGGCATCATTAACTATGCACCGATATATAGGTTGCGGCCCCTTTAAATCTCCTGCTCCCCCTCCCCCCGGAGCTTGCGCTTGCCTTGAACAGCATAAACACATTTTACACAGCTAATATAACCCTCAAAATGGATCTTTACAAGATGTTCGTCATGCATGCTGCTTGCATACATCGGATCATGTTAGTATTTATTTGGATGTATTACATTTGATTCTGAATGAGTTTGAGGCTATGCTGCGTGGCTAAAGCTAACATTACATACTGTTGGAGAGATTTATAAAGAATGAAGTTGTGTTTATGCATTATACAGACTGCAAGTGTTTAAAAATGAAAATAGCGACGGCTCTCTTGTCTCCGTGAATACAGTAATAAACAATGGTAACTTTAACCACATTTAACAGTACATTAGCAACATGCTAACGAAACATTTAGAAAGACAATTCACAAATATCACTAAAAATATAATGTTATCATAGATAATGTCAGTTATTATTGCTCCATCTGCCATTTTTCACTATTGTCCTTGCTTGCTTACCTAGTCTGATGATTCAGCTGTGCACATCCAGACGTTCTGCCCTTGTGTAATGCCTCAATCATGGGCTGGCATATGCAAATATTGGGGGCGTACACCCCGACTGTTACGTAACAGTCGGTGTTATGTTGAGATTTGCCTGTTCTTCTGAGGTCTTTTAAACAAATGAGATTTATATAAGAAGGAGGAAACAATGGAGTTTGAAACTCAGTGTATGTCTTTTCCATGTACTGAACTCTTGTTATTCAACTATGCCAATATGAATTCAATATTTAATTCTAGAGCACCTTTAAAAATAAGAACTACAAACAATAAGACTAATATATATATATATATATATATATATATATATATATATATATAAAGATACAAATGAAATAGCCAGCGCTTTAAGTTTTTCAGGCAGGCCTACATTGGATCTATTTCAGTATCATTCAAATAAGAAACAATACAGAAATTGAATAATCAAATGTAAAAATAAAACACTGCATAGTCTTCACATGATTTAAATATATTGATTCATAATAAATCTACAAAAGTTATTCTGTCAAAAGCAGTGAGTGATTTTCTCTTTTTCTATTGTTGTTAGACAGACAGCAGCAGGTTTACTTTATTAAGCTGCGGTCACTTTAAGGACCTAATGCACGGATCCTACTGACATGCATCTGATTTCTTTCCCAACGGATAATTTTCACTTAAGACATATCCGTCTGTGTTTACATTAATACTTGCCAAGACCGGCATTTTGATATAACTGTGTGTGTATTTGTCTTTTCGAGTAAATGAGCCATGGAAAAGAAAACTGAATTTGGGATTGCACAATGTCTGAGAGGCTGCTCTTAGTGAGTGTGCTTCAGGTGTGTGTCTGACAGTGTGAGGTACTGCAGTAAATTGTTTTCCACAACTTATTAACTTTTTAATGTCAAGCAGTCTCCTACCCATTCTATTCTCTGCTATATGCGTCAACCTAAAACTTTAACTTTTCGCATTGTTTTGAATTAACCTATTAAAATTATTTATATAAAAATTATAAAAAATAAAATAATTATTTAGATATCACATGCCATTGCAATATGCATATTGTGTTATGTACATTTGCGATATTTCAATATATCGTGCAGCCCTAATTTTCAGTGCAGCAAGTCAACATAAAATTTTTTGATTTGGGCAACAGTGCAAACCCTCTTTTGACGCTGAAAAACTACTTTCAGGACTTACTAAAGACAGTGAAAAATTAGCTCTGTAAAGGCGTGGACACATATTTTTGCTGACCTTATTTGTAGGAGATTACCTTTTGGAGGCAAAATTTGTGGGAGGTGAGTATTTTAATTAATCTTGCAAGGTGGTTTACTAAGGTTTGCTCTAGTCAATTTACAGGTATTATCACCATTATTTACTGCCCCCCTCCAAAAAATGTCTTAAACCAGACGCTAATTTGCGCTTCTCTTGGTAGATTGCGTTGGTCATTATGGAAGTGATCTGCCTGCGTCTGTGTTCTTTAATTTGCGCTTCGTCAGTAGATCACGCGTTAAACTTTCCACTCCCATCAGCGCTTTTATGGTTTTGCGCTCTCACACCGATTTGCTCTGGTTAGTAGGGTTGCCACCCGTCCCGTGAAATACGGAATCGTCCCGTATTTACAGCCAATTGTGTGAAGACACGTCCTGATTCTGCCCCTGATTGGGTAATACTCGCTGCCATCATGGTTTGATTGGTTTGTTTCAGGTTCACGGGCCGTGAATCACGGCCAATCAGAGTCAGAGGAGGGCGGGACGCCGCCTCGCCGGTTCTCTCCTGAGGCAGATAGTGTAATGTTTTATTTTTTTTATCACCTCAAGTTTTTGATTAATAACGTTAGATTTCATATGCTGCCTATTAAGAAATAATGTTAATAATGTACATTAATCATGTTATGGTAGGATTTGTTTATTAAGGTTAAGTTGTACAGTCAGACACATAAGCATTACTTTAATAAGAGATAAGAGATATATATTTAATACATATTTAATCAAAATATAGTACCTATGTGAATAAAATAAACAACTATTTGTTAGGCTTAACCAATTTAAATAATTACATCATTTAATACTATAGAATTAACAATAGACAATATAAAAATGGAATAAATAAATACATAACTATATTTACTTACCAATAATAAAAATGTTGTTAAGTGTTTTACTTAAATAAGAAATGTTTATCATTTCCAGTTATTTAGGTGTGGTTTCACTGTTTGGATGGTGTTACTGCAAACAATGACAAATATTTTAGCCAAAATCTTTGTTCACAACAAATGACAATTTACAATTTGTTTAATTTATAATTACTAAGTTATGGATCTGTTAATTTAATAAGTTAATAAAATATGGTTCACATCTCACAAGTTCCTCCAAAAGCTTATTTTTTGTGGTCTCAGTCACACTTTGTTGGCCTATGTTTATTATTGTCATAGCTGTGTATTCAATATGACCACTTAAGTTGTGATAGTGAGAGACTGCATCTGTTCACACGGATTTCAATAGCAGATATCTTATTATAATGTCCATTGGTATCAATCTTAATATTTTTATGAAAATATGTTTTAAGTTATGATATACCACCACTGGCACGCCATCAGGACTGTGGTCATCGTGGCCCCGAGGGGTGTGGCCCCCACTGTGGCTGGCGTCCCTTATTTTTCTGGCAACCCTACTGGTTAGTAAAGCTGTCTCCCTTCTTCTGATACTTCTCTGATCAATCTGAAGTTATACAGTTATATATATTCTTTTCCCTTGTACTCTGTCCTGCTCTGTGTTCACAAATTTCAAATCTCTCTGTATCTCTCTTTCTCTCTCTCTCTCTCACTCACACACACACACACACACACACACACACACACACACACACACACACACCACACGTTGGATATGTGGTTTACGAGGACTCTCCATAGGCGTAATTATTTTTAAACTGTATATTCTCTCCTCTTACACTAACCCTACCCCTAAATCTACCCATCACAGAAAAATGTCTGCATTTTTACATTTTATGAAAATATAATTTCATATGATTTATAAGCAGTTTTCCTCATGGGGACCAAAAAAAAAAAAAAAAAAGTCCAAACACGGTCTAAAATTTCTGGTATTACCTTCCTTGTTGGGACATTTGGTTCACGATGCAGTGTTTACCAGGACTACACACACACATTTTGAAAATTGTGGTCATCATCTAAGATAAATTGCTTATAATTCATTACATTTCATTATCCATATCGGAAACTGCAAATAATTTCTATAGAAACTATGCCTGTAGAATCTGTATCTATAGATATCTATAGGTGTACCAAATGATCCACTAATTAACCATTAAGTTCAGTTTGATTAAATAATAGACAAATGTATTGAACTGAACAAAAAGAGATGCAAATAAAAAGTTTGATAGTAAAAGCATTATGAAAGGCAGTTACTGTGAATGAAACAATTATATAGATGAAACACTTATTTTGTCTAGTGAAAAGGATACTTTGTGATTTTGTACTAAAACAATTCAAAATATGTTGAAATGTTTGAAAAAAGTGCACTTTTGATGATCTGTTGTGATATTAGTACTAAGAATTTTGAAAATGTACACCTTGTGAAAATAGTACCAAAGCGAATTAAAAAAAAGTAAATAAACCATACATCTCATAGAATTTCAGAAGGGTATCTTGCTTTATTAACATTTATTATGTTAATATCCAAACATAATGCAAAGGTGATAACTGATCGAAAATATTCTAATATACAAAAATTTCCTTTGATTCCTTTATTCTCATTTTCATTTTCATAATTTATTTGCATCATATGGGGTTGCAGCTGAGACATGGAAAGCAAATAAGGTTTCTCAAATGAGAAATGAGAATCCCATGGATTAACTGGGAAAGGTGTTAACTGAGAGCATGAACATGCACAAATAATTTTACCTGGCTTTCCAGCAGAATCTGCAAATGTGATTTTCCACGGAACATAATAAACAAAAAAAATTCTAAATTATTTGTAAATGTTATATCAGTGTTGTTTCCTAGGTCATGGTTCTCAAATATTTCAGACAGTTTAAGGGAGGTTTGAAACAAGGGTTGTCATGTCAGTCTGGTTTATTCTTACAGAGCACTGACAATCCTGTTGTCTTGTCTTTGTGCTGTTGTGGCACATGGCATATGTTTAGTATATTGCCAAAGGTATTCTGATGGTGGTTTGGAGAGTGAGAAATGCACTGTTAAACTTTAAAGGCTTCCAACTGTGTACTTTATGCAAATGAGTTTCACAGGAGAAAGAAGAGTGGGCCACAATGTGTGTCCCCTCTGATGCCAGCAACCAATTACAGCACTGGAATGAAGAAGCACTAAATTGCAATTTCCTCCTTTTCAGAAAGGGTTAAAGGTACCCTTTCAACAGACACTCCTCGTTCTGGGTCATAACTCTATATAGAGTGAGACATTAACAGATACATTCCTTGTTCTGAGTCCCGGCCTGCAAGGGTGAGACTGTAACAGAAACACCACAGGTTCTGAGCCATTACAGGGAAGGCAGTGAGTCACGAGCCTGCAAATGAGAAAACAGATCAACAAGTTCTGGGTCTTACCTTCAGTGAAACTGTAACAGATACACTGTTCTGAGCCTCTGGTTCATCCAGAGACACAACTGATTACGTGATCTGAGTCTACAGCTTGTGAAGCAGCAACAGATATGACCATGTTCTGAGCCTCCATTCCAGAAGGAAAGAGACAGTAACAACTACAGCACGTCCACAGTCTCCAGAGATAAAAGTGGATTGACTAAGTTCTGAGTGTCTAGCCCAGAGAGGCAGAAGACAAACAGACATTTGCAAAAAGCTGAAGCTCAGAAGAGCAAACCTTCACATAAAGTTACCTTCGTCTGCATGTTTCAAATTAAGGACTTTCTGCACCTACACCAGGGCCTCATCTGCATGTTCTAGATTTTAGGACCCTTTGGTGCTCCAGAAGATCAGCATCCCACAGAGCTTCCATGTTCAAGGCTTTTGAAACAGTTCCGGCTCCGGCTCCGGCTCCAGCACAACCAGTGGAAGACGTCACCGTCATTGGACTGCTCACTCAACCATGTGGAACATAAATATCACTTAACCAAACCTCTTTCCAAAGACCTTGGCATTGTTGTAGATTAACAGTATATGATTTTCTAATCTACATTAGGGGGCTCACTAGACTAGTTTAAATCTAGGTTAAAGGATTAGTTCACTCCAGAATTAAAATTTCCTGTTAATTTACTCACCCCCATGTCATCCAAGATATATTTATGTCTTACTTTCCTCAGTCAAAAAGAAAAGAAGGTTTTTTGAGGAAAACATTCCAGGATTTTTCTCCATATAGTGGACTTCACTGGGGTACAACAGGTTGAAGGTCCAAATTGCAGTTTCAGTGCAGCTTCAAAGGGCTTTAAATGATACCAGACGAGGAATATGGTCTTGTCTAGCAAAACGAGTGGTCATTTTCTAAATAAATAAATAAAATGTATGTACTTTTCAACCAACAATGCTCATTTTGCACTAGCTCTGCGATACACATTATGTAATCATGTCGGAAAGGCAGGGCGAAAAACTCATCTAATTTTCTCCTCCAACTTCAAAATCGTCCGACATTGTTGTTTTTCTTTTACCTTTTTTTTTTTTTTTGTAAAGGGCGTTTGACTTAGTCTTTGCACATTTTATTTGTAAACACTGGGTTGGTACTTCTGCCTACGTCACATGTGACCTTTCCAACATGATTATGCAATGCGTGAAGTCATGGATGCGCATCACAGAGCTAGTGCAAGACGAGCATTTGTGTTAAAAAGTATATACTTTTTTATGTTTTTAGAAAATGATTACTTGTTCGCTAGATAAGACCCTTATTCCGTGGCTTGTGGTGTTTTTTTCTTTTCCTTTTGAGATGGTAATTATAGATTGTGTTTGTTTTTGTTTATAAAGTTATGATATAAGTTGGAGTCCTTGTTTCTGCTTATTATTGCACTAATCAACCTGGGTGACTTTCAGGTCTTATTTCCCTGGGTATAAGCCCCTAAGGTTATGAGGTCAGGGGTGTGGTTCCAATTTACAACTGTTCCCTTTCTTTTTCTCCACTTCCTAGTATGTCACAGTTGTGAACAAAATTCAAAACAGTTGTTTAATCTAAATTTTATTCTTAAATGAATTTGAATTACTTTAATTTAAATGAATGTATTATGAACACAATACACAAGTGTAATTAAAGCTTGTGGTGCCATCTTTGCCTGCTGTTTACTACAGTCGGTTATAAAGGAATTGCTGACTGATTAACAAATGAGTTTGGATGCTGTGCCTCTGAGAGAGCTGATTTAATCACAGCTTCATTTCATTTTCCAAATAACATTTGAGCATTTAGGTCCACATGTTAAGAGTGAAACTACTTCTTCAGATCTATTTCTTGTTCTGCAGACGTGAATCTGTGAAGGGCGATGGCATCTATTAAACAGCTGCTTTGGAAAACTTTTAATGACCTGGGACAAAATGAACTGAAGACGTTCCTTTGGTGCTTAAAGGATACGACGCCTATTCAAAAGTCTAAAATTGAGAATGCAGATATCTTGGTAATAGTGGATGCAATAGTGGATTGTTTTGGACCAGATGAAGCTGTGAAGACCATGGTGAAGATCCTGAGGAAGATGCAGCAGAATAATCTGGCTGAGCAGCTAGAAAACAATCACAAGCAAGGTAATATTTTATAAGTGTGAATGTTTGACAGACTTTGCTCTTTGTTCTGCTCATGTTTGTGTCTTTGTTGCCTATGAGTGATCTCTCTCTCTCTCTCTCTCTCTCTCTCTTCTCTCTCTCTCCTCTCTCTCTGCGAGTGCTGTCAATGTCTATGGCAATCTCGTTGAGCGATGTAATAATGCACTACATTGCTCTTTATGACTAAATATATAAAACAATGTGCTAGGGAGACCAAGTGTGTGAGAAAATGTGTGAATCAACATCTCATTTTTATTTATCTCGAAAAAAGTCAAACAAGAATACCGACAGTTTAAACGAGCTTGGTTTGTTAGATTTACTCCCAGTACCGTAAACGGCAAAACTAGGAGCCCCGCACGTCACCTATAGAGAGAAAAAAAAAACAATCCGTCCCCTCAGTTTATATACCGTGCTCACGGATTCTCTAAACTGTTCCCTCGGTTTAACAAATCGTGCCCACGGATTTTAAAAACCGTACCCACGAATTTTCAATCCGTGCGCTCAGATTTCGCAAACCGTACCCTCGGTTTTTCATAATTCATAATCCGTGCGCACGCTTTCACAATCCGTTCCCACGGTTTTGTAAAAACTGCCGGATTTGTGGCCCCGCCTCCAATCTTTGCCGGCAGATTCAACCAGGCCACCTATTTAGGTGCGGGATTAGGGTGACCAGATGAGATCCATTATTTTTATCTTTTAAAGTCTATTTGGTAAAAGCTTAGTATAATAAAATCACCAAACAGGTCTTCATGTTAAGACTGAATAGCCTAGTAGCTACAAACATTTCTAAAACTGCAAAACGTTTTTTTTAAATAAAACATTCATTAATTATTTTATGATAAACATTCTGTCTTAAGTGCACTCATTTATAGTCATAAATAATAAAAATAATTGATAAAGTGTAAATAATAAATACAATAAATAATAATAATAGTTGTTGTTGTTGTTGTTATTATCATTATTAGCCTATTGTTACATTTAGGCTACATGCATTTAGAAGAAAAGAGGAGCAAAGAAATTAAAAGTCAGTCACAATGCCAGGTTTATTGGGCAATAATAATAAGTGCTAAGATTATAACAAATAAACAAGATTTTGACGCACATTCTTATTATTCCGCTACCCGTTGATAGAGAGTCACTGCAGTTAATATAATTTGATGAAAAATACACAATAAAACAATAAGATTCATTAACACGTACCTGGCCCATGTGAAAAAATACTATAGTAATTTATAGTAAATATTATAGTGTTTTTGAACCATATATAGTACCTGAATTAATTTATTGTGGTAATTCTATAGTTGTTGTGATAATATAACAACTAGCCTATAGTAATATAAACAAATTACTATACCCAATAAGTTTTCTACAAAATACACTACAGTTTACTGTAGTAAAGTATATGTTCTTCTAAAATGAATCCGTGAGTACAGTTTTTGCAAAACCGTGGGAACGGATTGCGAAAGCGTGCGCACGGATTATGAATTTGTGGGAACGGATTTAAAAACCGAGGGTACGGTTTGCGAAATCTGAGCGCACGGATTGAAAATTCGTGGGTACGGTTTATTAATCCGTGGGCACGATTTGTTAAACCGAGGGAACAGTTTAAGAATCCGTGAGCACGGTTTATAAACTGAGGGGACGGATTGTAAAACCGTCGGCACGGATTGTTTTTTTTCTCCTATAGGTGACGTGCGGGGCTCCGTACAAAACAGAAGTGCAGCACTGCCTGCAAAAACACCAGGACATGCAATGTTTTTTTAGACTGTGTCATTTACATGACTATCACCATAGTAGCGTTACGTCACTATTCTTTCTTCAAGTCTGTGGAAACAAGCGACTTGTTAGTGACAGGCACCAGTTCACCTGGCTGAGAACAGGCTCTGGCTTGAGAACACGAACCATTCTGGTGGAAAAGGGCTATGAGAATGTTTAGTTATTGTTGCGATCTTGGTCCTTTTTTTTTTTTTTTTTTACTTTTTTTTATCAGTTTACAATATAACAACAGACAAAATAATACAATTACTGTACATTAAGCAGTATCAGAGTATACAAATGTAACATATACATCAACACCCTAGTTAAAAATAAATATACTATACTAGGGCAGATCCGGTTCTATTAGCAAATTAAAACTGAAACAAAGTGTGCTGTCACTTTGTTTCAGTTTTAATTTGCTAATAGAACTGGACCTGCCCTAGTGAAAAAATAGTATACTTAAGCACAATTTATTTATGAATGGTCAGTGTGTAGACAGTAGATAAAACTTTATATAGACATGAGTCAAAGGGTTCATGATAGATCCAAAAAATATTCCAGGTCTCTAAGAAGATGTGGGTTTTGTTTTTAAACTGTATGTTAAATATTCCATGTGTAGTGTGTCGTTTATAATATGTTTAAATAATTTGAATGTTGGTGGTTGTTCTTTTTTCCAATTCAGTAATGTACATTTCTTAGATTCATAAGAAATCAGACCTACCATTTTTATAAATACAAAGTCTGATGTTTCATTTAAGTCCACCCCGAAAAGATATATTAAAGGAGTCTTTTATAGTATTAATATAGGGTAATGATGTTAATGACACTGGGAAAATGACTTGTTTCTCGAGAATGTACCCAATTTATGATACTTTTTGTTTGTGCTATTGCAATTATATTACTGCCCAGTACTGTGCAATTATATTACTGCCCAGTAATATAATTGAAAATCTGGAAGCCCTAGGCCCCCATTTTCTTTTGATTTTTAAGAGCAATCTTTGGCTAATTTATTCCAAATAAATTAGCCAATCTGCTTATTTAAAGTTTTGAAAAATGATTTATTTAAATGGCATGGTAGAGATTGAAAAAGGTAATTATAGCGTGGCAGTACATTCATTTTAACCACATTGATTCTTCCCAGAAGAGAGATGGGCAATAGAGACCAATATTCTAAGTCATCCTTTATTTATTTATTTATTTTTATTTAACGGAAGATAGTTATTGCTATACAGATCCTCAAGGTTAGAAGTTATCACCACGCCCAGATATTTAAAACCAGTCTGGCTCCAAGTAAAAGGTAATATAAAGATTTTCGCTAATTGAAGAGGATAATAGGCAGGCATTAGACTTGGTAAAATTTATTTTGTAACCTGATATATTGCCAAAATCATTTATAATACTAAGTGTTGCAGGAATAGATTGGTCGGGTTTAGTTAAATATAATAAAATATCACCTGCGTACAATAATATCTTATGAACAGTATTTGCAGTACATACCCCTGAAACATCCGTATAGCTACTCCGTATAGCTTCAGCAAGAGGTTCAATTGCTAAGTTAAATAATAATAAATGGGAAAGAGGGCACCCCTGACAACAACCTCTTTTTAATACTATTTCTTCAGACATTAAATTATTTTTTACAAATTTTTGTTAAGGGATTACTATATAAGTTTTTAATCAACAAAATAAATGTATCACTCAAATTGAATTTTTTTTAATGCAGCAAATAAAAATTTCCATTCAGTTCTATCAAATGCCTTTTCAGCATCAAGGGATACTATTAGTGTTTGTAAGTTGTTCAATTTTGAATAATTAATTATATTTTGAAGTCTACGAATATTGTCTGAAACATATCTGGCTTTTACGAAAACCGTCTGATCTGAGTGAATTAGATTGGGGAGAATTTTTTTACGCCTGCTAGCAAGAAGTTTAGATATAATTTTAAGATCAACTGGAAGTAGCGAAATTGGCTGATATGACATGCATTCTGTAGCATCTTTATCTTTCTTATGAATTAAAGTTATGATGGCAGGCTTTATTGTTTCAGGAAGATTCCCATTCTCAAAGAAATCATTCACCAATGGCATAAAAAGGGGTTTAATTTGGGGCCAAAATGCCTTATACAATTCCAAAGGGAATCCGTCTAATCCAGGGTTTTTTCCTGATGTTAAGGACTTGATAGTTTTTTGTACTTCTAATGAGTTAGGTAAAGCATCCAAATATGCCCTATCCTCCTCCGCCAGAGATGGTAAATATATAGAGTCCAAAAGAATGTGTATATTTGAATCAGATGGGTTCTTAGAGTAATAAAGCTTATTATAGAATTCAGTGAAGGCTTGATTTATTAATTTTGCATCATAAATCAACTGGCCATTAGAGTTATGAATTACCTTAATTATATGTTCTGCACACTCCTTCTTCAGTTGGTGAGCTAATAATCTACTAGGTTTGTTCCCAAATTCAAAATACTTCTGCTTCATAAAGGACAGCAATTTCTTAGTTTGTTCAGTCTGAAAAATATTTAATGGGTTTCTAATGTCATGCAGTTTTTAAAAATTGTCTTCTGAAGGATGCTGTTTATGAAGTTGCTCAAATTTAGAGAGTTCTGACATTAGCCCCATCATACGCTCCTTAGTTGCCCTTTTTCTTGCAGATGTGTAAGATATCAGGTTCCCTCTAATAACTGCCTTTGCAACATCCAACATAACCGCTGGTGAAAGAGGCAGCATTATAAACCATTCTTTAATGTAATTACATGCATCATTATTATCAAGTAACGAGAATTAAACCTCCAGTGTTTATGTTGAGGTAAACCTTGACCTATGGAAAGACTAAGATAAACTGGAGTGGGATCTGATACAAGGATTGATCTGATATTACATAAGTTTACAAAAGGAATGTACTCTTGTGGCAAAAGAAACATGTATGCGTGAGTATGATTTATCTTGTTTAATAAAATGTAATCTCTGGTTCCAGGGTTTAATTCTCTCCATATATCAACTAAGCCTACTTCACTGGAGGCCAGTTTTAGGGCTTTAGATGAATTGTAGTTACACAGTGAAAATGTGGACCTAAATCTAAATTCAAAACAACAATTAAAATCCCCTGCTATAATATCCCAAGAGAAGTACAATATTGATTGATTAAAGTAACAATGTCATAAATTTTAGAGTGTCTACATTGGGAGCATAGCTATTCATTAAAGTAATCTCTTGACCATACAGGGTACCTTAGATTAAAATAAATCTTCCTTCTGTATCACTCTGTTGTTCTTTAAGTAAAAAAGGTAAATTTTTATGAATGAGTATAGCTGTTCCTCTTTTTTGAGTTGTATAGCTTGAAAAGAATACTTGGCCCACCCAATCTCTCTTAAGTTTTGAATGTTCTATATCAGACAGGTGGGTTTCCTACAAAAAGGTAATATTAACTTTTTCATTCTTAAGGAAAGTAAGCACTCGTTTGCACTTGATAGGGTGGCCTAACCTTTTGACATTCCACTTTGCATACATTTTCATACATTTTCATATTGCATACAGTAGTGCTTGGGTTACACAAACTGACCATTTGTATACTCAAAACTAAAAGATTAAATACAGTACACTGAACCGAACTACAAGCTCCTGTCTCCCTCCTACCCCCTTTCCATTTTAGCACGAGCCCTGTCCCCAAACGGCACGGCAGGCCCGTAATCGAACGAACTCTAGACATATAATAACCAGTGAAATCATGCTCAAATTTCACAGCACACAAATTTACAGTAAGAAGAAAGAAAAAAGAGTTACCTTGTCATGTCATATCAAAGACTATTATATTCTCCTCATATCTTAGCATTGATACTGATGTAACAAATGTATTTACGCAAGTCAACAGTTTTCAAAACAGAAAGTTAGATTAGCCAATTTAGCCAATGCTGCAATATAACTCCTCGACTCCTGTCGCATAGTTTCAGCTGAGAAGTCCTCGGAAAAAATAAAGCCTCGTTGAGTGTATGAGTAGTCAAAGCAAATCGATCAACCAGCCATCTTCGCCAGAGCCATGTCGATCTTGCTCTTTTTTAAATCAATGTAGAATTGTTAGGTTCTAAGAAAATCATAAGTATTGGGGTTGGAAAAGTTACAGTGGCTGGTAGAAAAAATGGCATCAGGGTGTAATGCTCCATTGAGGAATGTAGCCTCACAGTCAAAGAGATCAGAAGTCACAAGTCGGCATCAAGAATGAACAGTGTGTAATTGTCTCGTTTTTGGAGTTAATCAAATCACTGAACAAGGAATTGTAATCAAAGACCAACACAGCACAAACAGCATCAAGAACCTCCAAGCCATTAGAGCAGGGGCACTATTGTTTTCCTAAGGATTATTATTTTCTTTTTTTGGGGCCCTTACCATGCTCGAAACTCTTGAAACTTTGCATACACGTTGGAATCATCTGCCATGAGGTCCGTGCAGAAGATTACCCCCATATACCCACCCACAATAAACTTGCGTATGCCTGTTCAGATGGCCTGTAGGGCTCTCCCGTCCAATGCTGTTCACTGCAGGCTCCCGTCGGATGCAGTGCGGGCCCTCTCAGACAGACGGCTAGAATCAATTAGAATCTCCTGCCTGTCTCTCCTTCTCATATGCTGGTGGGGCTCACCAATTGGATGCAATGAGCTGCAGGCTCCCGTCGGTTACTGTAAGGGGCCTCCTGGTTGGGATATCGAGATCGCTTTCAACCCCGTTTGACTGGCCCGTGGGGATTACCCGTCTAATGCTGTGTTAGCCCTCCCAGTCGGGCAGATGAAATTGTTTGTACCCCTGTTTAGACTGTCCAACAGGGCTCGTCTGTCTAATGCTGTGAGCTGCAGACTCCTGCCGGATGCTGCTCGGGAAATCGTATATGCCCGTCTGCTGAGGCTTACCTGGCCTGGGCAATCTGACCTGGATTGGAATCGTTCACTCCTTGTTCAACAGGTGGTGGGGCTCTCCCATTCGATGCTGTGAGCTGGAGGCTCCCATCGGATGCTGAACGAGCCCTCCCGGTCAAGTGACCAGGCACCTCACTGCAAACACCAATTTGTCACTTCGTTGCACACATTTTTGGGGGGTTAATTAATACGTTTCTGTCTGCTGTCCCAAGTTCATTGGCTTTTTTGTAATTTTTTGTGTTCTGGGTTCGGTCCACATTCCGAGCTCAGAGCCCACCCCTGGACAGTATACCAAGTATGCTATTTTAGTCTATGTAATTATTTTTAGTGTGAACTTGTGAAAGTTATTCCAGGAAAGACAGCCCTGATTGTAAAACAAAATGTAATTGGTTGTAGTGAGAACGTGCTACAATTGGTCAGTGCAGTGTGGCCGTTATCTGATTATCATCTTGACTAGAAATGTTTTAAAATCCACAAATCATGCAGTGATCCACAAATGCACAGAAAGCGATTCACAGATAAATGCCAGTCCAAGTTACTATGTTGTACTCACGGACAAGTGTGGACACACATAACGGACACATACTTAATGGTATTTACATGGTAACTATGTAGTACTTACAGACAAGTGTGGGTAATAACAGGCACTTATGTGTGGCAACTTGTAAGACACATTAATGTACTTACTACTGGTATATACATGGTAACTATGTTGTACTCACGGACAAGTGTGGACACATAACGGACACGTACTTACAGTGTGTGCATGTTAACAACAGTACAAAACAGAGGCTTACCAAATAGTGTTTTCTTACTGATGCCATTTAAAAAACAAAATTCTCAAGAAATAAAGTAATTGTTTTGCTGCACTATGTATGTACTTTATTTAGTGTTTTATGCACTGTTAATGCTAAATTGCTCTCCACAATAGTGCATCTTATTTTCCTTACTAGTTAATATGCTTAAGCTTATTATTACAAAGGTTAAAGAGCTGGTAATTCCTATGTAATGTTTATGTACAAGGGTGCACTTTATTTTACAGTCCTATTTCCATGTACTTACTATGAATGTACTAGTGAATATACCAGTTAGTTAATGTGTAAGTTACATCTGGTAAGAGGGTAATTCCTATGTAATGATTATGTACAAAGATGCACTTTATTTTACAGTCCTATTTCCATGTACTTACTTTGAATGTACTAGTGAATATGCCAGTTAGTTAATGTGTAAGTTATACATTACTTAGGTTGGGGGGGGTCCTGTTATTACCCACAATTGTCCGTAAGTACTACGTAGTAACCATGTACATACTGTTAGTAAGTACAGTAATGTGTCTGTTAGTTACCCATATACGGACACTATAAGTAAGCACCTGTTATTACCCAACACTTGTCTGGCTATCACCAGACCAAGCTCAATTTAAAATTGAACATTGGTTTGGGGAGTCTGTATGTATTTTCTACTGCACAAGAGGCGTGATCAACGAGCATTATTCACGCAACTGGATAGTCCTTCAACCAATCAGATCAACGATCCGGGTGACGTACTTTGCAAAGCGACGCGAAAACTCCAGACAGGTTTAGTTTGTAGCATTGATCAGCGGTTTGCAGAAGCAGCAATGGCATCGAGAAAAAAAAACATGAAAGTGAGTGGTATTTACACCCACTCGGGTGATTTGTTTGCTAAACTAAAGAAGTCATTCAGCATCGTCGAGAGGTTAAAAGGAATTGGATTGATGGTCGTGCGAGAGACGGGTAGATCAGATAGAGTTTGCAATCGGTGTGTGTAACAATCATATCGCACTTGGAACACGATCTGCTTGCCGTCGCTTCTCTATCGTCATCGTGTTATACCCGCCAATAGCGAGTAAGGTGGATAAGCCAGTCTGTGATTGGTTCCCGCAAAAGTGTAATAGAAGCAGTAGAAATTAATGTACGGGTTTCCAGACTGAGTTGCTGGGTGAAATCAAATCGCCGGCAGGTCAGGCTGGGTTTACCCAGTCTAACCCAACACTTGTCTATATGTACAAAGTAATTACCATGTATGTACCATTGGAAAGTACAGCAGTGTTTTTTATTAGTTTCCATGTACATACATGTCAGGTAAGTACCTGGTGTTACCACTCTTTTACCTGTATGTACAGCATAATTACTACATATGTACCAGGAAAGTACACGTACTGTAAAATAAAGTGTTACCGGTTTTTTATTAGCAAATCTCATTTTATTTATTTGTAAATGTAATTACATTTTGTTAAACTCCAAACATGTTTGAGGACTGCATTCTATTTATTTGTGAATATGATTATTTTTTGTGAATCTCTGGACATTTATTTGATGAATCTATTTATTTGGAATAATGAAACCAAAACGCTTGAAAATTAATAAACTTTCATTATTGCAAAGAACTGCAATGTCACCACTGTTTTGATAAACGTGATGTGAATGTATGTTGTGTTATACTGTATGTTGGGACGGTGGCACCAGAATTGCAACAGACAAAATATGCACGGTTGAACAATACTATGATATTTCTTCAAAAGCAGATTGTGGAGAGATTTTAATTGTCCACAATCTAAAATAGTTATATCATTCACCCCTAAGTGGATGTGTGGAGAAACATGAATGGTAATGATCCAACGTCTAGTTCAACTTCACATCTCAGTTTTCAAGATGGCTTCCCTTAGAAGCTGTGTGGCAGGAGGTGCTCTCAGAACTAAATAAAAGTGATCTAATTTTCATAATTCAAACGTATTTAATGTGATTATATGGCGCCTCTCTTGAACCTTCATAAGATGAAATTCATGCAGAAACCCAATTGGTAGCAATTGGGTGGGTTTTGTTGTGAAAACCTGGCAACCCTGCTGATGACAACACTTCTGTGTACGCACAAAATTTCAATAAACTTAATGTAAATATGTGCGCACTGTGCGTACACACTCTTACTGGAGGGACCAAAGTAATGACATAAACAATGATTTTAATTCCATTTGAACATTTCCATTTCTGCATTTAGATTAAATACAGCACCTTGTTAATGGATTTAAGCTTTGAAATTACATGAAATCATTATCCTGGAATTTAATGAATTTAAATAAAAATATGTGTAATGGATGTGCTGCTTTTGAACACTTTTCCTGTGGAATGCTGTTTTAATGTTTTAACTAAAGTGAGGATTGTTTGGTGCTTTAAGTTGTCTTCTAAATGGCAGAACTCATGCTCTGGAAAATATTTTCACATGAATAATGAAAAACCGGAAAAGCGTAGCGCCAGATCATAATCCAAACAAATACTCATACAAACAGCTTCTGATGGTGCGTAGATCCAAAGATAACTCTAAAATAAAAAAAACATGAAAGATCCGCACACAAGAATAAAGCCAAAAAAACTCAAACTAATTTATTTTCCAGAGGCCACAAAAAGTGCAAGTGCAATGTGGAAAATGTTTTTGGGATCAACCCTTCATCAGTGCCATGATTCCAAGCATACACCTGTATCCATTTAATAAGCTTATTACAGTAATCATTATTGAAAGCCGGACCTCAAATACTAAAACCATAAAGGTAAATAACTATACTCATAATCAATGTTATACAACACTTAAAACTTAAAAACACACACACACACACACACACACCACATATATATATATATATATATATATATATATATATATATATATATATAGCATGATTTTCATAATCCAAGATATCCTACAAGTATACATAGTCATTCTTAATTCTCACAGACAATACTAATTAAATATCACAATTGAAAATTGAAATACATGATCTTGAAACCAATAGCTTGACACATGTATAAATAAAAAAAATACATATCAACATGATTGACAATTAAAATACATAATTAAGACATGATCTTGAAGCAAATGATTTAACAAATGTAAATTTATAGAAAAAAAGAGATTTACAAAAAGCAATTGAGAATCAATTCTTTGTTCATACCTAGAGGATATAAGCACCCTAACACACAAATAATGATCAATGATGCACACTTCGTCTAAGCAAATGGCTTAGCAACATAATGGCATAATGACAGACACTGAAGGAATCGCTCTGTGATCGTATGCACATTTTAGGATGAAATCTATGTAGAGTTTTATACACAAGGCCCTTGGCGACTTGCGCATTGAAGGTGCTTGGTGTGTCACATCGGATTCTGGCGTTGCACCTGGCATTTTCCTTGGTGGATATTGGTGATCAATCTGAAATTGATTTCAGCCTGGTTTTCTTGCCAGAGTGTATTGGAGATTCACCTGAGGTTCCCCTGATGGTTATTGGTGATCAAGCTGGGGTTGACCGTGGTCTGGATGTGTTGCCGAAGTGTCTTAGAGCAGTGGTTCCCAAAGTGGGGGTCGCGAGATGATTTCCAGAAATCAATTTTTTCTTTTTCTTTTTTTAAATAATTAGAAATAGCATATTTTATCAATAATTGTAACAAAATACTAAAAGTAGTTAAATTAAAAACAAAAAAACATGCAAATAAAAAAAGCTTTCGATTTTTCTTCCCCTCGACAAAGAGCTTAGAACCCAAGAGGCGACACTTTGATATTTTTTTGGGCAAAAGCCACTAGATGGGCGCTCCGGTAGCGTGGCCGCCATTATGGGCTGAAAATACTAACTGGACCATTGAATCCTTCACATCTTATGGTGTGTTCAAGTCATGTCGGAAAGATCATATTTACGAGCTGAACGCACATGAACGGCACCACAATGTTGTAAATACAAGTGGGAAGCTCGGGATTTTCTTTAAGCCCCGATCTGTACGAGTTGTGAGAAACATGGCGAAATACCACAATACTTAGGTATTTAGCAGTGACGTTGTCAGGCTTTACTATTTACAACGAAGTAAGCTGATTCCCAGCAAAAAATACAATAGCATTAGGGGTGTCGCAATATACCGGTATTGACGATAACCGTGATATTCAAAGCATGAAATATCGATATCATGTTAATTTAGGGTGTGACGATTATACCGGTATTGGCGATAACCACGATATTTAAAATTAATAGGACGCTTATGATATCATGACATGTAAATACTCCAGCGCCAGTACCTGGTTGAGCTCTCAGGTGGCAGTATTGCACCTTAACGCTGATGCCTTCAAACAAGAAGAAGACGCAGCGCGCAGCTATTCCGAGCGGGAGAGTAGGTGCGTTCCATTCGACCGTAAGTGGACTGCGAAGTGGACTTCACAGGGTATTTCGCCATCTTAAGTGAGATTCCATTCCGAAGGGAGCGAACATGTTCCGTTCGAAGGGCACTGCGAACGGCATAGGGAATAAGGGAACATTGATACATCACTTCACAGGAAGTAGAGAGGTAAAATTACCCAACTGTCATTGCGCACCACGTCACCATTCAGAACTACGATGAAGCAGAGCCGTTGAAAGAGTTTAACGGCTCTCTGGTTTTGAGTATTCATACATTTTATACGAACGAAAGTATGAATGGTTATGGCGATGAGTGTTACATTTGTATATTTTATTGTATGAATAGGCATGACAAAGTAAAAGTGTTGAAAAGCAGCTAAGGCTCTATCATTTATTTTATTTTATTTTATTTTATTTAACATTACCTCAGGAGTGTTTATGCGGCTGCGCGTGGAAAAGAAAGCGCATGAGACCATGGATTAAGAATACATACAGTTAACCAAATGAGAATTTATTTTCATATGGCATGACAGTTACAGCTTCAAATCTGTTAAGAGTCAATTTTAAATTCGAAAGTAAATTAAAATATCTATTTATTTATTTATGTCATCAATCTCCGTGACACTGTCGTTGACTTTCTTTGATGACGTTTACAGGGCATTCCAAATGAACGATTATTGTCAGCGAAGTCCACTTCAACTGATATATCGTGCTCAGGGAGTAGGGAGCAGTGAACACTGCGTAGGGACCCTGTCGAATGGAACGCAGCTAGTGAGAGGCTCTGTTCACACACCCGAAAAAAGTAAATAAGCTCGACAGTATGGAAGTTTTTCGGCTCCTTAGACAGCCCAATCTGCAGGATTTGCCTAGCTACAGTCAGCGCGAAGGGTGGCAACACCATCAACCTCTTACCCACCTCCGTGTCCATCACCCTTTTACAGAGAGTAAGTTGCGATTATTTTACTAGTCATGGAATGGGAAATGTTATATTAACCTGTTAACAGTGACTGAATCCGCGTTTAGAACGAATGAATCCGAGCTTCGTTCCTGAATGAAGTCATGAATCAGTCATTTGAACAAATCGTTTGACTGACTCACTCATTAAGACAGTGACTTGCTGCCACCTACTGGCAGTTTAGTTTAGTTTCAAATTTAAGGGACATTAAAAAGTTAAAATTAGAAAAATGTATTTAAATATTTAAATATTAAATTAAATTTATGTAGACAAATTGTAAATGCTGTGTAAATATATGTCAATTCTAATTCTGTGTCACCTCTGTATTACAAAGATGGATTTTGTTGACAATGATTTCATTTGATTGGAAACAGCCATAATGTATAGGCTACTATGCTAGTATTAATTTTTATTTCTTCAGGTCTTAAAAAACCTTAAATTTGACTTTAAAAAAATGTGCAGCAACCCTGAAAGAGAAAAACTAAATAAACTAAGTAAAAATTATTTAGACTGATAAATATATATCGCAATATATCGATACCGTGATATTTTTTGGCCACAATAACCGTGGTGTGAAAAATCCAATATCGTGACAGCCCTAGTTCTAAGCTTTAGCCCTACATACATATGTGAGCTTACTCATGTGCTGCCACAGGTTAACGCCTGTTTCTGTGATAGCAGGCTGTGATTAGCCTCTATCTATGAACGTGGTGTTTTGTTGTACTCTCCCCGGTTAGGGAATGCGTTTCACTGAGTGCATCACCAGTTGGATTGCACACTCTGGTTGAGTGTAGAGAGTCTTATTCTGGTTAGAATAGCTATCTCTGTTAACTCCCAGTCGATCACGACCACAGCAGCTGTCTTGCATTTGCTGTTAGATTGTTGGCTCTTTATTTGTAGCCTCTCTCTTATCACAGCTTGTTTTTGGGCGCTGTTGGTTACGATCATGAGTTTGCTCATGTATTTTTTAGCACTGCCTCAGGCTTTTGCTCACGTTGTCTGGGGGTGATAGGCCTGTTCGGCCTTCCTTAGACCGTGATAGCGTTTATATATGTAATGTGCAGGCTTAAGCTCAGGTTTTGTAGCTAGTTCCCCACTTATCGTGTAGGACATAGATCACTAAAAGGCGGACCGCAGTCCGGTTCCGGACCCTGAAGCCGTCCCGTACAGACCCAAACCTACAGCCAAAACTATTTTCTATTCTTATTTCTATTTTCGGTTCTATTTTACCGGCACAGATTTGTAATCTTTACGGTAGTGGTTTAGCGGATGATGAAACGCACAGACCAATTGCATGCAAGTTAAGCTATCCCACGTGATACCACTCAGCCAATACAGCAATGATAACCGCATTAGAAGAAGAAAATGATCGGACCTTATGATGGCGCCTGCGCGCCTGATTAAAGGGTTAGTTCACCCAAAAATGAGAATTCTGTCATTAATTACTTACCCTCATGTCGTTCGACACCTGTAAGACCTTCGTTCATCTTCCAAACACAAATTAAGATATTTCTGTTGAAATCCGATGGCTCAGAAAGGCCTCCATAGCCAGCAATGTCATTTCCTCTCTCAAGACCCCTAAAAGGTACTAAAGACGTCGTTACAAAGTCCATCTCACTACAGTGGTTCTACAATCATTTTATGAAGCGACGAGAATAGTTTTTGTGTGCAAAAAAAACCTAAATAACGACTTATATAGAGATGGCCAATTTCAAAACACTGCTTCCTGAAGCTTCGAAGCGTTATGAATCAGTGTAGATCATGAGTCGGATCGCGTGTCAAACCGCCAAACTGCTGAAATCACGTGACTTTGGCAATCTGAATCATGAATCGATACACTGATTCATAACGCTTCGAAGCTTCAGGAAGCAGTGTTTTGAAATCGGCCCATCAAATCCTAGATAATGTTTGGTCTAAAGTGTCAGACAGACATGCCTTTAAACTACAGTTGAATTTTGATGGAATTTTGATTTAGTACTAGTACACAGTTTTGGCCAATTATTGGTTTGTTGCAAGGATACACTAAGAAACCAGTGTTGATTGGACTGTTTTGTGGTACTTCTAAGCAAATTCTTTGGCTGAGTATCTTCATAATCTGGAAAATGATTGAGGTTTCTGTTCTTCATCAGAGGTGTGAAGTCACACACTGCATATAACTCATTAAATTACTAGAAAAAATTTGGTAAATTACGAGAACAAATTCGTTAAATTACGAATCTGTTCTCATAATTTAACGACTTTTTTCTAGTAATTTATTCTCATAATTTAATGAGTTTATTCTCAACATTTTATCTCGACTTTTTTCTCGAAATTTAACGACATTTTTCTCATAATTTAACGACTTTTTTCTCGTAATTTAATGACTTATTCTCAACATTATCTCGACCTTTTCTCGAAATTTAACGAGTTTTTCTTTAACTCAACATTTTATCTCGACTTTTTTCTCGAAATTTAACGAGTTTTTTCTCGAAATTTAAAGGTGCCCTTGATTCAAAAATTGAATTTACCTCGGCATTGTTAAATAAGAGTTCAGTACATGGAAAAGACATACAGTGAGTCTCAACCCCATTGTTTCCTCCTTCTTATATAAATCTCATTTGTTTAAAAGACTTCCGGAAAACACACGGATCTCAACATAACACAGACTGTTATGTAACAGTCGGGGGCTCCGCCCCCAATATTTGCATAGGCCTATGCCATTGCCAGCTCATATTCAAGCCATTAGAAAGGGCAGAACGTCTGGATGTGCAAAGCAGAATCAACAGACTAGGTAAGCAAGCAATGACAATAGCAAAAAAGGGCAGATGGACCAATATTAACTGACATGATCCATGATAACATGATATTTTTAGTGATATTTTTAAACTGTCTTTCTAAATGTTTCGTTAGCATGTTGCTAATGTACTGTTAAATGTGGTTAAAGTTACCATCGTTTCTTACTGTATTCACGGAGACAAGAGAGTCGTCGCTATTTTCATTTTTAAACACTTGCAGTCTGTATAATGCATAAACACAACTTCATTCTTTATAAATCTCTCCTCATTAGCCGTTAGCCACGGAGCACAGCCTCAAACTCATGCAGAATCAAACGTTTAACATCCAAATATATACTTTACTCACATAATTCGAAGCATGCATACAGCATGCATGACGAACATCTTGTAAAGATCCATTTGATGGTTATATTAGCTGTGTGAACTCTGTAAATGCGCTGTAATATAGTTGACAGCTCGTGTGGCTGGGAAGATGCGATTGGCAGGGGGCGGGGTCGAGTGAAAATCAGTGCATAGTTAATGATGCCCCAAAATAGGCAGTTAAAAAAATTAATAAAAAAAAAACTATGGGGTATTTTGAGCTGAAACTTCACAGACACATTCAGGAGACACTTTAGACTTATATTACATCTTTTAAAAACATGATCAAGGGGACCTTTAACAACTTTAATCTTGAGATGGTTTTATTTTTTTATTATTGCTTGGCCCTAATCCTCTTCCATAATATGGGGTGCTGTGTGTACATTAATGAGGAAAAAAATGAACTTAAATGATTTTAGCAAATGGCTGCAATATAACAAAGAGTGAAAAATTTAAGGGGGTCTGAATACTTTCCGTACCCACTGTATATATATGTAAAGGGCTATATGACATCTAGTGGCTACAGTATGGTATTACAGATTGTTTTTTATTCCTTTGATAAAGAAAGTGTTTTTGTAGCTGGAAGGCAGTTTGCACTGTACAACCATGTTGTTTGCATTTTCTTCTTTGAAAACAAAATAGCAGCGAAATTTCCATGAATTGAAAGCGTTTTCCCCGTGGGAATCATCGTTTCAACTAGCAGCAGTGATTCGAGGAGATTGTAGACGGGTGTTATTTGCGCATGCACCAGTCGGTGGCTCTATATATGGCTATTATGGCTCTATATAGTGTTGTTTGAAACCATTGTAATCCTGATAGTACTCCCCCTTTTTTCAAAATGTAACTGTAATATGATTACTACGTTTTTTGATGCAACTGTAACGATTTACAGTTACTGGATTTTTGTATCCTGATTACGTAACACTGTTAAACGTATTCCGATACTCCACAACCCTGCTGTAGCCTATATGTGCGTTGGTTCCTTTCCGTGTTCTGACAGTGTCCAAATCTCAATAAAATGCAAGCCCATTCATCAAATGATTTATAATGGAAAATAACAAGCGCTTAATTATAGTGTGATGTTTTGTATTTATAGGTGAATAATTTGTAGCAATTTTTGTATTGTGTTATTTGGATTGTAGTTTCTATTGTTATGTGAGGCATTATATTTCCAGTCTTTTTTGGGGTGTATTTTATTTTATGTAGTACTACATCAATGTTTTTGTTATGTAATGTGTTTGAGTATTCTCCTGCTCAGGGACAGCAGATGAAATTTAGCTCTGTCACTAATTCTGGGGCAGTCATTAGCTGTGTCCGAAACCGCTCACTCGTTCACTCATTCACTATTCCCTATATAGTGTATGGCATTTGAGTGCACTATATCTGCATGGAGTGAACAAAATGAATTTGAGTGAATTCGGACGCTGACGTATACACTGTGCGTCGGAGAGCTGGAGCTGTTGCAGAAACGGCTCGACACGATAAAACTTTATCCTACATGTTACTTAAATTATAAAATGTTAAGAACAATCAAATGACTATTTTTTAATCATACATGCCTCCATGTTAATCGATTATATAATTGGTTTGTCATGCTTATGTGTTCATAATCATTAAATACTATAAAAATACTGCAAACAAAAATAAACATATTAACAAGTGTACATAATTTCATGTATTTATTATTTTTAATAAAGTTTTTTAGTTTGTTAGAAACTCACACTCACAGATGACGTGGTCTTTGAGCGCCCTCAGGCGACCGTTATGATTTGAATACGCTACCTACTGATGATGATTAACGAATTATCCACTAATCATCCACTAAATTATCATCTCTTAAAGTTTAATGAGTTAACAACAATGCCACAAATTATTAAAACACCTTGCTGTTAGTAAAACACATTAAATTGATGTAATCCCTACATAATATATTTTAATAATAAAAATAATAGCCTATATTTTTAAAATTCATCTAGGCCTATGTAATAATGTTTCCCTATATTTTAGTAGGTTTTATTCAAGTAATGATTAATTTAAAAGGTAAAAAAAGAAGAAAAGAAATTAAATTAATGTTAAAGCAAGCTGTAAAGTAGTCTCTGGATCACACTCGCTTGCATTTCCGCTCTTTCACACGAGCTCTCAGTCCTCTCCGCGTTGGATTTTGGGAAATAGTGCTTCAGCAAGTGTACATCGAATATACACTTGAAATCAGTGTAGTCAGAATTGTGGGTATAAAGTAGTGAACGAATGTAGGGAATGAAGTCGTTCACTCAGAATTCGGACATCACTACAAAATGGCCGACACCCAATATAGTGGACTATATAGTGGATAGGGAGCGGTTTCGGGCACAGCTATTGACTTTTCATTGTCCCTAAACTGCAGATTGTAAATAATATGAAATATTAGTCCTGTGTGATGATTCTCATCAGCGGTGTGAAGTCACACACTGCATATCATGGATGTGACTGTCACCAAATGGTATCCACAAATCTAACAGAATGACATTTCCTGAGGTCAATGCAAGGCGCAGAACTGATAACAGTTTTATGATTCCATGAATAGCAACTGTTATATTTATATTATATATATATATATATATATATACAATATGCATTCTTTCACTTATTTGACAAGAAAGGAAAAAAATAGGAAGTTGGTCTGGATATAGTACAAGTTACAAGTTTTTAAGAGCTGAAAGTAAGAATTAAACTTGATTTTTATTTTATAAAACCATGAAGAAGACTGAAGAATATGAAAATGTATGGAATTACAAAGAAGTGCTATGCAAGCTCTAAATGGTTTAGAGTAAAGTGTTGTAAAATCTCTCTCTCTCTCTCAGTTCAGGATGAGGACAATAAGAAGACATCTGCTCCTGCTGCAGCTGATTCATATCCGGGGTAAATACCAATCACTGTCTGTCTAAATTGCAGGGCCAAACACAACAGCAGCAGATAATATACAAATAAATTTATTAACAGAGTGGAAATTTTACGACAGTTTAGGATTGTCAAAAGTCTTGGTCAAAACTGCAATTCAATTGTTTATTGAGACTGACCAAATAAGTGGTGATGTCCCCAAACTGATTTAGTTCACTTTCAAATGAAAATTAGCCCAAGCTTTACTCACCCTCAAGCCATCCTACATGTATATGACTTTCTTCTTTCTGATGAACACAATCTAGGAAATATTTATAAATATCCTGACGCATCCAAGCTTTATAATGGCAGTGAACAGGGTCCATGAGTATGAGCTGAAGAAAGTGCTTCCACCTACATTCATCCATCATAAATGTGTGTGCTCCACACGGCTCCAGGGGGTTAATAAAGACCTTCTGAAGCAAAGTGATGCGTTTGTGTAAAATAAATATCCATATTTAACAAGTTATGAAATAAAATATCTAGCTTCCACAAGTTCAGCCAGACCGCCTTCCAAACTAGCATCACGTCAGTTAAACTTTTTCCGTAAGTTGAATAGGGGACATAGAATATAGCATAAGCTTTTTGAACTGCTAGAGTTTTACACTTTCTTCGTAAGTTGAATATGGATATTAGGCATATAGTTCATCATATCTGTGAATGTCTTAAATGGGTAACTGAATCACTGAATCAGTCAAAACAAAGCTGTGTGTTGCTCGGAGATGTGCAAAGGCTCTGGTATGATCTTTGGAAATTTTTGTTGGCCAAAACCAGAAAATATATTACATAAAACTAAGTGTTTATTGAATTGTCTAAAATGCAGTTTTATACAAAATTTCACATTTGCAAACATGCTATTTGTAAAAATTATACTCTTGGTGTGTGATGATGCTTAAAGGAACACTCCACTTTTTTTTAAATTAGGCTCATTTTTCAACTCCCCTAGAGTTAAACAGTTGAGTTTTACCGTTTTCTTACCACTTTTAGCATAGCTTAGCATAGTTCATTGAATCTGATTAGACCGTTAGCATCTCGCTCAAAAATGACCAAAGATTATACTCTCATTCTGGCGTAATAATCAAGGAATTTGCTGCCGTACCATGGGTGCAGCAGGCACAATGATTTTATGCAGCGCCTCTCACAAATGTCTCCATGGTTGCAAGGCACGCTCCTTGTGCAAACGGGGTCACAGCCGCTGCGTAATATCATTGCACCTGCTGCACTCATGGTACGGCAGCAAATTCCTTGATTATTATGTCAGAATGAGAGTATAGTTCCTAGCCATATCGGCCTAGAAAATCACAACTTTTCATTTTCCGTCAGTCTTAGTACACAATGGAAATGCAAATTAAATAGGAAAAAATATCAAAACTCTTTAGACCGTTAGCATCTTGCTCAAAAATGATTGCTCAGATTCAATGAACTATGCTAAGCTATGCTAAAAGTGGTACCGCCAGGGTCCGTGTATCTTTTGGTCATTTGTTTTTTGATTTAATAATGAAATCGGAAAATGAAAAACGGCACCTTTTTCGTTTTTCATTTTTTTCAAACAAAATGAAAAACAACAATTCGGCTTGATTTGTCGTGTTTCATTCAGGGGTAGAAAATGAATAAACAACTTGAATATTTGATCTCAAATGTGGGCGGAATGAAACGCCCCTTTCTGCTGATTGGTCAACCAAACATTAAACTGTGCTGTCATCAGTTCTTCCACATTCAGAGCAACAGAATAATAGTCCTTCGCTGCGATGGATTAACGCGTTTATTGCAACTATATAATCACTTTAAATGTACATTTAATCTTAATCTCTATCTCTGATCTATCTCTCAAACAGCCAGACTAACAATGACTTGAGACACAAATCGAGGCAGAGCCTATAGACAAGGCTTTCTTCTGTGTGTCCATAAAAACGCGTGTTTAGCTCAGAAATATTATTATCATTATTTATATTCCCCCCCTCTGTTTTTTTCACAAATCGCACCCTGCACAGATGTCATAACTTTTGTTTTAGGCAATACGCTGAGATTAATTAATATTAAGTATTGGTCGGCTAACGGATGGCAGACAGAATGGTTATTTCTCTGCCAACTAAACCTCCAAAGCAAATAAAGTCAAAGAAACAGTTGTGCGACTGACTCGCAGTAGGCACACAGAGTTGTTTCGTTTCTGAATGAATAAGAGTCTTTGAACAACCCATTAATAAAGACAATGATTCAGTGACCAATTAATATAGACAGCCACTTGATTTTATTCCTGAATGAATCAGCGCTTTGAACAAACGAATCGACAAATGAATAAATGACCCCTTCTTTAACACAATGACTTACCGCCACCTAGTGGCGATATTACTTCATAATCCAAGTATTATTTCATCTTGTCATTTCATATTTCTGAATAAAAATGTTGTTTAAAATATTAATCTCATATTATACTGTTGTAATTAATGTGTAAATGTATTTACTGTAAGTAGCTCTGAAAGCATCATGCAGTTGACTGATAGTGATTTAATTGGTAACAGCCTAGTGTCATATTATTCTAATTTATTTGACTACATTTAAGAATTTAAAATTATAGATAGCATAAATATTTAATAAGATTAGGAAAGAAATTATATATAAAGGTAAAAAAAAAAATACCCTGAAAATCATTGTCCATATAAGTTAATTCTGACACTGGTAGATGCCATTAAATATGAAAACCTTTCATCTCTGGTTTATTGTACAAAGTCTTATTTCAGGGTTTATTCATATAACTCAAACAAGTTCACCATTAAAACGTTGTCAAATCAATTTCACTAAAGTCAGTCACTGAAACATAGATAATGGCATTATGATATCCATGGTTGACTGAATAAAAATCATAATAGAACTATAATAGATGTGCTGTGAACATTAACTACGATGGTGGTCGCAATAATAAAACAGACAGTGTGTCAAAGGTGGTAGTTTGAGTGCAGGTGCGAAGTAAATTATTATATCTGAGATAATAATATTTCTGAGCTAAACATGCGTTTTTATGGACACACAGAAGAAAGCCTATACAGGCTCGGCCTCGATTTGTGTCTCAAGTTATTCATTAGTCTGGCTGTTTGAGAGATAGGATTAAGATTAAATGTACATTTAAAAGTGATTATATAGTTGCAATAAACGCGTTAAATCCATCGCAGCGAAGGACTATTATTCTGCTGAGCTGAACAGCGGAAGAACTGATGACGGCACAGTTTAATGTTTGGTTGACCAATCAGCGGAAAGGGGCGTCATTCCGCCCACAGTTGAGATCAAATATTCAAGTTGTTTATTATTTTCTACCCCTGAACGAAAAATCAAAGCCGAATTGTGTTTTTCGTTTTGTTTGAAAAAAAATGAAAAAACGAAAAAGTGCCGTTTTCATTTTCCGATTTCATTATTAAATCAAAAAAACGAATGACCAAAAGATACACGGACCTGCCAGACCCGGAGATCGGCTGAATGGATACGAAAACGATAAAACTCAACTGTTTAACTCTAGGGGAGTTGGAAAATGAGTCTATTTTCAAAAAAGTGGAGTGTTCCTTTACTATGGCGGCATTTTAATGCCATTAATGACCGAGCGCACAATTGATGCTTGCGCGCGCAGTAAATCACTTCCGCGAGAGGATAACAGATCTGCACGCGAGGAAACGGGAGCCCGCGAGCTCATTTTAAACCCGCGCGCGCGCATGACATCTCCTCTGCGCGCAGATCAAGCCCTCGCGTGCTCGGACAAGACTCGCAGCACGCGCGTCATCATTCCCCACACTCGCGCTCAATCTTCTATTTCGCTCGCGCGAACACTTTTGATTTTTGTCAGTCGTGGGGCGGGACTTTACTTATTTCAGTGTAAGCTCAAATGTCATTGGTCAATTCAGTTTTTCCAGAAGTCTGTTTTGATTGGACGCCTGTTGTAAAACGATTAGACATGGCTTCATCAATGGACCAGATGCAAGTGAGTTAAACTTTATTTATTAACTGATTGATTGCATTATTATTATAATATGGCCTTACTAGATACATTAACTTGATTTATTATTATTTTTATGGAGGTGTAGCTGCTGGGGAAATAAGAGAACACATAGCCTAGTTATATTTGCTGTAGTTCACCGCTACATTACCACTATACTTCCACTAAACAGTATCTGTTTACCCAGCCAAAATTATGTCAGTTCTGAGAACTACAGAAATGTCAAAAGTGTCCATTAAATAGTTGTAACTATGATTCTAAATCCAGAATTGCTTCATGTGGCTTTGGATGAAAGATACATATCAACAAGAGTTGTTGTGTAAGCTTTTTGTTATCATTCTTTGTCAATTTAATATATTATCAGGTTAATATATTTTCCATTAAATAC
The DNA here is from genome assembly GCA_028476615.1 of Culter alburnus. Classification (NCBI taxonomy): domain Eukaryota; kingdom Metazoa; phylum Chordata; class Actinopteri; order Cypriniformes; family Xenocyprididae; genus Culter; species Culter alburnus. The sequence goes on along the minus strand of JAOTNS010001042.1, from coordinate 141 downwards.
AGTATAAATGGTTTCAGCATTTCACTATGTTGAAAGGTTGCAGCTAAAGTTAAGATACAGTACACAGTATGAATGATCATACCCCCCGAAACCCAATTTAGAAATCTTTATATCTAAGACATTTATTTTTTTTTGTTGTTG
>JAOTNS010001041.1:0-20308 GCA_028476615.1 Culter alburnus | reverse complement strand
CACAAACAAATTTTTTTTTTTTTTGGTGTCAGGAAGTGGGCTTCCATGGATGGCATTTTGGACCCGAGGAGAGCGGACGGTGATCTGATCATCCGGGACTTAATAGTAGTCTCAGCCCTCCCCGAATAGATAAGGGAGAGGGGCCGACCGCCAGGGTCCAGAGGGGGACACCACTGGAATCAGGAAACGAAACCCAGGTGGCTACACGACTCTCTGGTAAGAGATAAATTTAAATTTTATGGGGAATTATGATTTGGGTGATTGGTAAATTTGGAAGATTAGGAAAACAGGAAAAATTGAAAAATTGTGATTTAAGTGATTTTAAATATGAGTTTATGTGGGTAAATAAAAAGTTTTTGAATAGAAAAAAGTGAAAAAAAGGGGAATTATGATTTTGGTAAATAAGTAATTAGGCAAACGGGTACGAACCGTTTTGATGGCTCGGCAGTACTCTGTGGTCATGGTCCAAGTAGTTTAAGGGAGGCCTAAAAACTGATGTGTGTGGGCGGGCAGTGGCTAAATTTATAATTGGGAAGGGGAACAGAGTCCAAAGCTAAAATTTGTTTTCTGATTTGGAATAGCCTGCAGAGCACAGATTGCTCCGAGTATAGATGCTCAGACTGTGTCGATTGGGGTTGAAACTGAAGAGCAGTTCAAGAACTGAAGAGCAGTTCAAACAATCGGATCTGTGGAGACGTCCACGATTATAGACAACGCGCTCGAAGGGAAATCCAAGAAGTCGGGAGAGTCAGAGGGGAAATCCCAGAGCAAGCTTGCAAATCGGGGAGAACAGGGGGTGTAGTTAGAATATGACATATTATTTTAAATGAGAAAAATTATGTCGTCGTGTTGTTTACGGGGACATAGAATTGAAGCGGGTTTGGAAGAACATGTGTGCATAAACTGCACTCGACAGTGAACGGCTGGTTGCAGGAAGCAAAAAAGAGAGAGCGGAGAGCTCTGCAGAAGAAAGTTATTGCAACTGGTAGAGGAGGAAGTGCAGGATAAAGAAAAAAACCTGAAGAAAATATAAAACACGATAAAAATGAAGAAAAGTAAGTTAAAGTATGGTTTTTCCAGAAGAGGGAACGTTGAGTGGTCATAAGACTTAAGGTCGTAAACTGGATGGAGTTTAAAGAGACTGATGGGGATGTGTGTTTGTGTGAGCGCGGTGTGTTGTGTGAAATGTAAGCAGACTAGAGACTGTAGGCAAGAGGAAGCAGACAGAAGGAAAGGGTTAAAGAATTGGATATAGGAAGAAGAAAGAATTGGCATGTAGGGAAGGAGATAGAATGTAATTTACAAAAAAAAGTTTTGTTTATTCATCATTAAATGGTATGCATGACATTAGATGTCTAGAGAACTACAATTTATATAAGAATGGTTGAAGGAGAAAGCAGCTATAAGCTGTCAGTCCAACCAAGTAGTAGAAATATGATTAAAATAATATTGTGGTTCTGCAAAACAGTAGAAACCATATTGATAATATGTTTGCATCTGCAAAAACTAACTATTTGATAGTGAGATAAGTGGCTATGATGAAGGGAAATATAGCAGGAAAAAATAATTTTGTGAAGTGAAAATGAAAATTCTTAAAGAAATGTTTCACTTTGGGGAAAAAAGGGTGAAACAGTCTCTCAAGTATGTTTTGAGTGATGAGCGCATCACTATCACAATGTAAAAGAACTAAAATGATTTTGGACCTTTAATGTCTAAGTGTTTGGTTTTTGATGGTCAAAAGTTAAATGGCAGGAAAATGAGACTGCCAGTTGTATCAGAAACTCAACCTGACTGGAAATTTGAACCTCTATTTCCATGATGTGTGAGTAAAAGACACAATATCAACAGTGTTTTTTATTGCAAATCATTTCTCATTTGGCAAAGTCTTAAGCTAGGCCAGAGTCCAAAAGACAGTAGATAGCAAGTTTGATGTTACAAAGTTTAAAAAGCAGAGTAGTACCATATCCGCATCCTCATCTCTCTCTCATTCAAAGTCAGCTAAATGCTGCTATCTGAGCTTGTGTCATAAAGTGAACAAGCTATTTATAGTGAAGCACAGGGTCTCAGCTGAAAATCATGGACACAGAGATGTGAAAAGAAATGATTGCCATGAAGAGGGAAATTAACTTTTAATTTGTTAAAGGAAAACTCAATGAGTGTACAAGAGGTCTTTAAATTTTTAATATAGACCTTGAAGTACAGAAGTGACTATTCTGATGATTCTCTAAGGACCAGTAACTTTTTTGTCTGATCTTTGTCACCACCATGTGCATGGTGATGGCTCGGGGTACAGATGTGACAGAACACTACACTGAATGGACAGTTGTGAGAATTAAATTCACGTTAGTATATTCTCAGCACGGATACGTTTGCTGCTGAGAGAATGCAACAGTCTAATGGTTTCAGTGATTAAATACTGCTGTCATTAACCTGTCTCCATGTTTTAACACTATTAGGCCAGCCAAATGGCTCTGGTGGCTCTGAATGCAACTTCCTAAGCCCAGAAAACACCTGATTCTGTGAAGAAAACTGTCAAAGATCTTGAATGGGAAAGAGCGGGTACCATTGTGCACGAGGTGATTTCTCATGACGGGTAAGTCCTCTTTGGCCAGACGGACAACCTAAGGCAGGGCATCTACCCTGATGGGAGGGTGTTTATTGTGAGATGGGTATGAGAGTTGAGCCGGATTGTCTGTGAGGCCAGCAGCATCATGAAGGGGGATGACTGTGAGAAGACAGCAGTCTGACCAAAAATGCTCCTCTATACCACTCACCAGAAACCGCGTTCCTCAAGATGGCTTGTTTTTCATTGTGACAAGCAACTATGGCCAGGGGAAAAGACCCTGAGGAAAAAGGGTATGATTAGAGCTGAGGAATGATCGTTCAAGAAGGACTGAGACCATGAGGTGATTGTCCGTAAGTCTGGGGATCCGAGTAAAATTTAGTATATGATATTGGTTGCCCTATGGCAAGAATGTTATAGAAGTTTTAGATTCAGCAGATGATGAATCCTGAAGCATAGAGGCGTTGTGATTTGAACTAATGTGTCTCTACATAGTGTTTATTCCTGCAGGGCAGTAGACAGGCAGATGATAATTCCAAGTCAATGGTGAGTGTTAAAGGAAGACTGAATTTGCAGGGATTCAAGAGAAAGTTAAGTGCATTCAGCATTTAAACTAAAGATACCCTCAAAAATGGCAACCGGGCATAACATATTTTAGATGGTGGTAATGTTTTCCTTATTGAAAGTACAACAGTTACAATTGACCAAGGGTTATGTATGGTAATTTCGATGTTAAATCAGTCTAAGTTACGTCTAAGGGCTGCGAAATGATTATTTGTGCGTAAGAGAGAGAGTACAGCTGGGGTAGAGGCAAGGCAAGGATAATCTGTCTGTCTGGTATCAGTCTGCTAAAGTTTAAAACAAAACAAAGCATGAGACTGGAACCAAAACAACCCAGCTGACTTTGTGAAGAAGTTATAGTGAACAGTATGCTTTGAGACTGAATAAAGACATGTAAGAAACTAAGTAAGATCTACAGAAAAAATGGAAGTTTAAAAATAGCTTTTAGATTTAACACCAAAAGCAACTTTGAAAGTGAGCAGTTTATAGTCATGTGTGTCTAGTGTGATGTGGGGTTTTATCATTACGATGGGTTAAGTGAAGGAGAAATTTTGAGAAGCAGATTTTGATTGAATCTGATGAAAAGAGGATACAAGAACATGGGACGAGCTTTAAGAGTGGATTGTTTATCCAGCTCCGTTCTACTAATGGTAATTATGACTACTTTTGTCATTTAGATGTTGATTTGAATTACTCTCTGGATGATAAGTTTAAGTAGTTATGGAAATTGGAATTGTGAAAGTGAAGATTGCCGTCCATGGGTTAAAACCCCTTTTAATTTAACTTGGGGTCTGAATTAAACACTGTCAGATATGTGTGATCACAATGCTAAATGTAAATGTAGACTTGACGGCAGAGAAAACAGTGACACACTGGAGTAAACAGATATCCAGAGAGCCCAGTAACCTTCATAGAACAAAGGATGATGAGGAATGATCATTGTTGTTGTCAATCCTGATCAAGTCTCGTACACCTGACTTGACTGCTAGATAAACCATTTGATAACTGTGAGGACGTGTTGTTTGTAGATGGCTCTGTCTTCAGAGACAAACAACAGACTGGAATAGTGTAAGATAAGTTGTGACCATGGAATGTGAGTGTTGGTTATTGGATAAGCAGATGAGTTTTGACCCTCACGGGAGGGGGTAGACTGACTGAAAGATTGTGATACCAATTGAAAAAAAACAGAGTAAAGACAAATCATTCAACAGTGAACAATTGCGCTTCAGAAGTACCACCCGGCATTGGCTGAGGTACCTGCTAAATTTTGAGCTAAATATAAGAATAAAGTGGTCCGGTTTGTCAGAGAGAGAAGTGTTTGAGACTGGCAGACGGAGTTCAAGTGAAGAGTGACAATTGTGAGTTCAGTGAGAAAGTAGGAGCTTTTATGACAGAATACAAGGGAGAAGTCAAGGTGAAGAATTTTTGACTATCTACACAGTGCTCTTGTTTAGGTTGGGTAGAAGACGATTTTGGGGTGCTGTGGTTTGAATTTCTGGTTGTGCCCAAACTAATGAAAAAAGTTTCTGTTTCTTTAGGAGTGCTGGAGCAGACACAGGAGATTGTGTGTAATCTGTCATCTGAAAAACCTTGATTTTTCAAACTCTTTACAGAGCATGTTCAGAGACAGAGAAAGCTGGAGAAAATCTGGTTGCAGAATTGAAGATGGATTTTAGTTTAGTGTTGATGGCAAATGTTGTTTAGAGAAACATGTCATCAACCACTATGATCATTAATGAACAATGTATCAAAAAGGGGGATGGTAACTAACGATGTGTGTGGCTGAAAATATGCCTGAAATTTAAATTAGGTTGGAAGAACCCATTTCTGGGAATAGAAAGGGCTAAAACGAGTGACATCAACAGAATTGTGTGAACAGACATGTTGAACTATCGCAAAGAAATTTTTCTCTTCCTGTTCTAAGTTGTGTACGTGAAATCAACTCAAGGAATTCCAAATCACCACTGGTTGGCAATGACATCGTGGGCTACAAAATGGATCTGTTGTGATAAGATGTTATAGAACCTAATTGCATGCTATATGTCTGTAAAATGAAGGATTTCTATGATTGGGTGATGTATCTGATTTGTTGTTGTATGAAGATCAGAAATGAGGAGCATAATGTGACGTAAGAACTTAAATTACTGTATAAGATACTTTAAGATGTATGGATGATTAGTGGTTAACCGCAAAGAATGGGATAGTAAAATGTAACCGAGGTATTTGACTTCAGGTAAAGCCCATTCTTTATCTATCCTATTTATCTTGCTAAAACACCAGGGTCTATCCCCACAGAAAAAGCCTTAAGAATTTCTAACTTTCTTCACAAATTTAGAGTGTGATGTGAAATGAAGTAGAAGTAATCATTAGTTATCAATGAATAAGAGAGGGAATTGTTGTGGAAATTTTAATTTTTCATATGCTTTTTAACTGTATTCTTATGAGATATGATGCTTATGGAACATGGTATGATGTTGGCTTAGTGGTAATGTTTAACATAGTGTTAACATAGATGTCAGAATAGAAAGACAAGATATGGTATGGGAAAATGCAAGATGTATGTAAAAACATGTCTGTGCTAACAATGTTGGAAAGTTACAGCCACTAAGAGATGTTCCAAATATGGTAAAAGGATAGAGGCTTCAGCCTTGGAGGTTAGAGATATAAAGTGAGGGGAAGCTTTCGTTCTTGGTCTTACACCTCTGCAGCTACTTGTGTTTCTGTATGACCTGTCTGACCTTTCTTGCAAGAAATAAAAGCTTTAAAGACAATTGGACGTGTTTGTCTCTTATGCGGTAGAGTCGGAGTGATATTTTTGCACAAACAGCATCAACAAAAAAGTTTTTGTATATTTGTTTTAGAGAATTGTTTTGTCAATAAATGTAGAGGTTTTCAGGTTGCATTTGTTGAGTGTAATATTTTGAAATATACTAAATTGTAACTTCATTATTATATGTAACTACAAATAATGTAATAACAAATGTATTAAAATTAAATAAGTATGTAAATAATGTAATTACAAATGTATTAAATGATATAACAGTGTACATGTAAATTACATTGAAGTATATTTTAGTTCACATAATTGCTTGTCAGTACATTCGGAAGTACACTTTTACCATATTTCAAAGTACATAAAAAATTGTATTAAGTTGCACTTAAGTAGTTTAAAAAAATCACTCAGAAATTCAACTAATGCTTTTAATATGAACTTAATCTGTGATATATTTAAAATTATTACAAATAGAATGCACTTAAGCGGCTGAAAACATTACTACATTTAATTCACACTTAAGTGTATTAATAACTGATATTAAAAATATGTTATTCACATTAAGTTGCTTGGCATACATTAAGCAGTGCACTTCAACTATTTTAAAGATACTAGATGCAATTATGAAGGTATCATAAAGTTGTATTAAAGTACCACTTAAGTTGTTCAAAAAAATCAATCAAAAGTTCAACTTATTGCTTTAATATGAACTTAATCTGTGATACATTTGAAATTAATTACAAATAGAATGCACTTAAGCGATGAAAACATTACTTTAATTCACACTTAAGTTTATTTATAACTGATATTAAAATATATTTTAGTTCACATAATTGCTTGTCAGTACATTGAACAGTGCACTTCAACTAATATTTTAAACATACTAGACGTAATTATGAAGGTTATCATAAAGTGTATAAAGTACCACTTAAGTTGTTCAAAAAAATCACTCAAAGTGCAAACTTATGCATTTAATATGAACTTAATCTTGATACATTTGAAATTAATTACAAATAGAATGCAAACATTACATTTAATTCACACTTAAGTGTGTTCTTTTTTAAGTATTATTTGTGCAATAAGTACACTTTATAAAAGTATACTAAAGTGCACTTTTTTTTCACAAGGGGCAGGTTTAGACACATATCGGTTTTTTGCTATAAAATTCAAAACTTAATAAAATTCAAAACTTAGATCGAAACCTGTCGATGCAGGTTTTTCACCCACAAATTAGTCTCTGGGTTTCCATTTAAAATGTCTTGCATTTGTGGTGCTCTTTTCCGAATATTCGACTAAAGAAATGTGAATCTCTCATTTCCAGCTCTCTTGCCAGGTACACCTTGGGCATCATTTTTCAGGTAGCTTGGAGGCAGGTTTCTTAAAATCTCTTGGAGACATGGCCACAGTTCTTCTGGATTTGGTTTGTCTCAGTTTCATATGTTTCTTCATGTAATCACAGGATTTGATGATGGTGAGCTCTGAGCTCCATGTGGAGCACTGGCTGTTATCAGACTTATTGTGTATTCAAAAATCTCACTGGATTATTACAATTAATGGCAAAATGATGTTTGGAAATGTGAGATATTTCCTATTAACACACTACAGCAAAAGATAAATAACTGGCTTAAATCCTTTTTGGGGGGTGAAAATACTGACATCCTAAGACTTTTGCACAGTACTGTATGTATTTTTAGTTATAATTCCAGAGGAAGAAGTCTGTAATGTTTAGTCAAATGGCTTTGACAAACATATTGGACACCATTTTCTGAGTTCAGTGTTGTGCTGATGGATGATCTGCAAATAGTGTATTATGACTCAAACACATGGAAAGCTGTATATCGCTCTAACAGTGATTCACAGTACTATGATAAAAAGCAAAGTGATGCTGGTGTTGTCTTTCAAGACATCTATGATGGCATGAATCTATGATTCTAAACTTTTATGTTAAGAAACACTTAATTCACACAGATGGTGAGAACTATAGCTTACTTCAGTATTGACACATAAATATTTTAATAACAGATAGATGCAATAACAGATGCATTTTAATTTTATTAAAGCTTTTGATGTAAGACAGTAAGAGTGTAATCAAAGTCCATTATATTCATTTTCAGTTCAATTAATTTTATATTGTGTGTCAGTGAGGATTAATATTTGAAGGTGTACATGTTTATCAGAGACTTGCTGGATGTGAACTGTTGAATGATGATAATCCAGGTCCACTTCATTTGTGGGAAGCTTTTGATAGACAAAATACGAAGGAGTTCACCTATGGCCTGGGAAAAAAATGATGAAAAAGCCATGGATAATATTGTGGGACCAGCTTCATATAAAGTTTTGCAGAGGTACCTGAATATGGAAAAGAACAATGTGATGAGAAAGGGTGTGAGAATTATACTGATTAATTTCAGTATAATTAAGAAAGCACAATCAACAAATATGACACAAACAGCTTTGCTGACAGAAAATAGGATTACATGTGCCTCTTAATGCTTTATGAAATATGAACACCATAAAATAATAACTGATGCAACAGTAACAGTAACTTTTCTCATCCTTCTCTTTAGTGAAACCCAGAGTCAGACTCATGAGAAGACACTCCCAGACTCTCAAGGGCTTCAGATCAGCTGTCTGGCCCTGGTTTTTACCCTGTCACATTAACCTGACTCTGTCAGAGATGATCAGCCTGTGGATGATGATCAGATCACAGGAGGAGAGATTTCTTCCCAACGGAGACGGCTTACCAGATGAGGAAGAGTTTGGTGATCAGTGCAGAAGAACAACTGAAAGACACAAATACAACTGTACAATGAAACACCTCAATCTGGACAACAAACTGGACATTACATTTGGTAAAGAAAAACTGACACATCCATGAACAAACAAACTACTAATAACAAAGTCAGACATTAGATTGAAGATACTTGATTGCCACGTGCAAAAGACAATGACATTTCGTATATAGAACTCTCAGTAAAAGCACAATACTAGATTGCAATTTTATATTAAATAATTTTTTACTAACTTAACTTGTGAAAATCATTCTAATATTTGTCTGTAGCTTAATTTATTTTCCTGATGTTTATCTCGCCATATTTTCACAGTTTCAGATGTGGCTGAATCTGACCCAGGATCCTTCAGTCTGTCTGTAGTTATCAGTGTGCTGGTGTTAATGTTTGTGGCTGTTCTTATCATAACTGCACTCATTATATGGAGGAAGAAGAGATGTTCTGCTGGTAAATGTTCTGTACAGTCCAGTTCATTATATCTAATGCTCATTTAGAAAAGAACACCAAACATCAGTTCCTTTATAGACTCTTTCAAAGTTGACAGGATGTTTCTGTAGTGTTCCTCTGTGTTTATTCTGGTTTCACTGTGCCACTCTTATTCAGGACGAAGACCTGGGATGTCACAGTGTAAATACTCTTCTACTCCATGTAAGTACACTGTTTTATTAAGTAATATGAATTCAGCAACATGTTCATTTAAGATTAATTTAAAATACTTTCTAGAAAGGAAACCAAAAGTTTTTTGACCAGCTTGGTCTCCACACCAGCATAACGAATCTGATCTTCAAGCAGAAAGAACTCAATTGAATATTTTCAACCGTTCGCTTGCCAGAGAAGAACTAGCCCCCCGACTGAGTCTGGCTTCTCCCAAGATTTTCTTTTTCCCCTCTATTTCTGTCACCTGAAGGAGTTTGGTTTCCTTGACACTGTCACCTCTGGCTTGCTTATTTGGGGACACTTAATATTCATCAATATTACTGATATTACTGACTGCACTGACACTATGGGATGAGAACTCAACTTAGCTAAGATGACATCACTGTTTTCTGCAGAGCTGCTTTATAGCTGAATTGAACTCATTTCATAATTGATGTACTTTACATAGTTATTGAACCTAAGTGAATCAACACTAAACTGATTTAATGAAATGAAATATAGCTGCAAGCAGCGATACGGGGCCAAACCCCAGAAGGGGCTGTAGCGCAATGCGAAGCAGGAAGAGCAAAAACAGCAGAAATTGAACATACATGGAAAACAGCTGGTTCAGAAGCATGGGTGGGAATGAACTCAAAATTAACAGAAGTTCAGATGAGAATGAACAGAGAATGAAACAAAAAAATGAACAAAAAATGTATTCCTCTAATCCAAGAGGAATAAAGATTAGTACAATGCTTATTTGGATAATAAAGGAATCAAAATTACTCATTACACACAATTGTATAAAGTTGCCCCGCACAGGATTCAAACTCACAACCTTAGGATAAGGTGCTTCTCAGGTATCTGGCTTTACACATTGAGCTACTTGAGGATGCACATTCCCCAAGCTGCTGAAGAGAAATTTTAGTGTGAGGAAAAAAAAAAACAAACAAAAACAAACAAACAAAAAAAACCCCATTATTTATAGGGGTCATGAACTGCGTTGTTTTATAATGTTTCCTGGGGTGCACTTATAATGTTAGTATGCTTTTTACATCCAAAATTGTCATAATGTATAAATAAAAGGCATTTTCCCTACCCTGATTTTAGCCCTCTGGTTTGAATGCTCTGTTTTAAGGGGCGTGTCTGCTGTGAGACTTCAGTGTAAACACCGACTGCTGTGATTGGCTAACATCTTTCCATTTGAAATAGCCAAGTATTACTCTCTCTTTTAGCGCATTTTTACTATTATAGCTCTCAAGGTTAACTAATCGTGAAAAGTGTTGCATTACATTTAGATCTATGGCATATTTAGATCATGGCATGAAAGGTTGCAGAGATGAACACTGTGTAGCCCAGGGGTAGGCAAGTTCGGTCCTAGAGAGCCGCTGTCCTGCAGAGTTTAGCTCCAACCCTGAAAAAAAACCTTCAGCTGCCTATAGCCTTAGGAATCCTGAAGAGTTTGATTAGCTTGTTCAGGTGTGTTTGATTAAGGTTGGAGCTAAACTCAGCAGGACAGTGGCTCTCTAGGACCAAACTTGCCTACCCCTGGTGTAGCCGATCACAGATATGTTGTTGAGCGCATGAAAGAAGTGATCTCGTCATTGCAACTCAATTTCTGTACACTAACAAAGGCTTTCATCTTCACTAACAGTGTAAACGTGATATAACTAAGAGATTTGTTGAATAAAATGGGAGTTTTGCACGTCAGTCACTGATAAACTCGCGGACAGCTTCAGCGCACGCTGCTCCAATGATTGCAAAGGGAGCTTTCTTTGATTACTTTCTTTATATAATTTAATCAATGTTAAATATCAGATTATTTTCATCCTACTAAGAGAAACAATGCAAGTTGATGTTTAGACAAAGATCATCTGACTGTACATGGATCATTAATATCAGATCAGGCATTAGAATTAACAGTTACTTACATGTTGTTGCATTACTGTTGAGTCCAGGCACTGCACAATATTTTGTAATCCTCATTGCTTGGTAGCTTGATCCGGTTTAGCACCACGTAGGCCTATGTTACTTAGGCTACCTATTCTATTGCATGTCACGCGCGAATCGGTGGGCGGGGTTTAAAAAAAAAAAGTGGATGAAGTAGGCGTTGATCTATTTCTGCCGAGGGCTTGCTGCCCTTTGACGTCATAGATCCCCACTTTGAAAATCCTGTCATTTGCTGGGTCTGGTGTCAATAAAAGCTTTTATTGGACTAACAAGGAAGTTTTCAGCTCTAAAACTTACAGGATATTCTTAAAGTATGATGACCTCTTTATGTCAAAAGCTCAAGGAAAATTTGATTTCTCAGTTCATCACCCCTTTAACATGTTAACCATATTAGCATGTTAAGCTAACTAACATAAGACATCAAACACAAGCAAGGTCACATTCGGAGATGAATATCTCGGGAATTTATCTCCGAAGATGAATATCTTCAGAGATTAATATCTCGGTAGCGAATATCAAAAATCAGTGCAGTCATTTCTGTGCGGCTCGGTCCAAAGATCATCTGAGCTGATTTTGGTCAAAATTTGACAAAATGCAGGAGGAGTAGCGAAAAAACTGTTTTTCATTTACTTCAATATGGCAGACAGGTGAATTTAAGGAAAGTGACAAATGACACATCAGAATTTGCATTAGCCAGGGAATAAAATGACATACAAATAGCAATAAAAAGCATAAAAATTTTGGACAATGTTTTCAAAAGTTATAAGCGTTTGTGCAAAAATCGTTATATATCTCTGGAACACTAAGAGGTACCTTCAGGATATTATGATGATGATACGTACCAATTTTTGTGAAGATATATCAAATCGTTTAAAAGATATTGCAATTTATGACAAAATTCAACATGGTGGACACCTGGTTCATCCGATATTGACAGAATCGGTATCCTCTGATTCAGCATGAAATCCTTCGCCAAGGAATCCATAGACACCAAGATCTTGATTTTCTGACAAACTGTTCAAAAGTTATTGGCCAAAATAGCCATTTTTCAGATCTCATGACCTGTAAGTGGCGTTGTTCTCAAATTAGGCATGGACCCTCTGATCATGGTTCAGATGAAGCATACCAATTTTTGTTTCGATTGCTCAAAGTTTGGCCGAGATACAGCATCTAAACCAATTTTGGGCCGACCTCGTTAACTAATGTATTAAATAGATTTTCTTGAAAAAACACGTATGCTACATAGGCTTCTGGAGTCGTTTTTTGTGAGAGAATTTTACTTCCGCATCTGAAAAATGCCAAATCGGAAGTGACGTAACTCAAGGGAGCGCGATCAATATAAACAATAGGAAAACAATGGATCGCAATGACAGTTCGGACGCTGAGGAAATTGTAAATGTTTATTCATACTCGTATCACAAACCACAGCCATACAATTAGCCTGCTATGTGTTTAAGAGAGCAGGGACAGGCCAGAATTAGACAGAATAACGGTCAAAAGAGACAAATATTGAGCTGTTGTGTGAGGAAATCAGTGGAGAACAGGGCAGCGACCGATTAGCTTAGCTAACGATATGTGCTCAGATCACAATATTGTACAGATTATTATCATGAATCAGGCAATAGCAAAGCTATTGGTCATCTATGACTAACGTTATTGATTACTAATAACAGAATCTAATAACCACACTAAAGTTACGTGATATAGCGGTTTCTCATCACGACTGATTTGGTAGTTAGCAAATGAAATAATAAAATAACAATAATAAAGATTTACGGTGCACAATTCACGTGTTCATCAAGCTGCATCTCTGACGGATCCGTGATCATGTCTCCCGCCGGCGGCCGAACGTAGTAGTGCGTTTCATGTAATGTTATCCTTTATTCATTAATTCTGTGTTATGAGTTTATTCCGTGCCCATTCACTGATAGTGTGAGGATGTATATGACGCCATGATTATGTAGTTGTGTGAACTTGAATGTATACGTTTACAGTATAGCTATAGCCTACATGGCATGAATGAAATTGGAGTATTTACATTACCAGCACATAATTCAAAACTGTTTTGTGTAAGTGTGAGACTGTATGCATGTGTACATAATTTGTATTCATCAGTGCTCAAATTGATTCAAGTAAAAACGGTGAAGAAGTGTGTAAGTTTATTCATTTAATAGCCTATCATTATTTACAGTAGTATTACAATGTTGAACTCCATCATATCGCCAGCAGGGGCGGACTTTACCATTAGGCAAAGGTCGGCAATTGCCTTGGGCCCCGAGCTACCTAGGGGCCCCCAAAATGCCCCATTAACTTGCTTAAAGATTTTTTTTTTTTTTTACTTCGTGCAAAATATATATTTCTAAAACTCCATTTGCGAAAAATGGCATCAAATCATTAGTGTCGCAGACAGGAGGGCCCCCCCCCACCTCACTACATTGGACTATTCCATTATTTCACTTACTGCGCATCTGCGAAAGTGACAAGGCTGTAATGCGCCAAAAAACTGACGAAGAAGAAGTGATTGACAGTGATAGACAGAGTGTACAGAGAGAGAGTATTGACAGTAAAAATGAAGCGAAGCTACCCAAGCGGTGCTGAAAAAAGGAAGAAACAGGAGGAAAGCAAAAAGTTTTTAGCAAAATTGCCGAAGTTAACAAACTTTTTGTGATGCCCGGCCCCGCTGACAATGACAACAACGCTAACACCATCACGACTGTTAGCATTGCTGCTAGCGTGGAGGAGCTACCCGTTGCCGCCGGCGTCGACAGTGCTAGCCCAGGCTGCTCAAGCGATATTGCTGCTAACGTTACATGCACGGCAATTTTACAGGATGAGGAGGATCCTTCAACTGCAGCTGCAGGTAACAAAACTTCCGCGTTCACTTTCAGTGACAGTGATAATAATGATGACTACGTCTATGACGAAAAAGACGACAATTCCATTTCCAATGAACAACTAATGAGTACTAGCAGTCATTCTGACCAATGTGTTACACTTGAACTTGAAGATGACCCAGCACTCTGGCCAAAACATCTCACTGACAAAGAGCGCTGCTCAATAGTGCAGAGAGGCCCAGTTCAGAGCAAGGATAGAATTTATCCTAAAAATCAAGAGGGCAGAAGATTTACAAACAGCAATTATTACCTGCAAATGAAGAATGGAGAAAAAATAAAGAGGTCCTGGCTCGTGTACAGTGAAAAAAATGACTGTGTTTTTGTGCTTTTGTTGCCGCTTGTTTGGTAACCGAGAAAAGGCCACTCAGCTAAGTGCAGATGGGTTTAATTACTGGAAAAATCTTTCTGCACACTTGAGACAGCATGAGAGGTCAGCAGAACACATCACAAACATGGATGCTTGGCGCAATCTTTCACAGAAACTACAAACCAACACAGCTATAGATCAGGTAAACCAAGATCTAATTGCTCTTGAAGTAAACCGCTGGAAAGAGATTTTAAGACGACTTATTGCAATTGTAAACTATCTGGCAGAGCACAATCTTGCATTTCGTGGCCACTCAGACAAATTGTTTGAGGCTGGTAATGGAAATTTTCTTGGACAAGTGCAATTAATGGCTCAGTTTGACCCAGTGATGCGAGAGCATCTGAGGAGAATTCAGGCAAAACAGCTAAGTGACACCTATTTAAGCAAGAATATCCAAAATGAACTTATTTCCCTTGTGGCAAAATGTACAACTGATGCATTGTAGAGAGAGTGAAAACAGCCAAATACTATGCAGTAATTATGGACTGCACTCCAGACCTCAGTCACAATGAGCAGCTCTCAGTGGTGCTACGAATTGTTAATTGTGAATTATCAAAGGGTGTCTCCATCCATGAGCACTTTGTTGGATTTCTTCAGGCACTTGACACAACAGGAAAAGGCTTATGTGAGACATTTTTAGGCCAACTAGAAACACTAGGATTGGATCTTTGCAATTGTCGAGGCCAGTCTTACGATAACGGGAGCAACATGCAGGGTAAAAAGCAGGGAGTCCAAAAGAGAGTGCTGGAAATAACAACAAAGCATAAAAGAAAAGGCCTTTTGTGGTAAGTACCATTGTGTGGTACAATGTGGTTGTTCCAGATAAACAAAGTGAGCAAGATCCTTCAGAGCCCCAAAGTTTCAGTTGAGACAGTGAGAGAAGAAATCAGGGCAGTGAAAGAATATCTTCAGGAATTTCGCAGTCATGGATTTCATTCTGCGAAAACAGATGCCAGGGAGATAGCAGAGAAGCTTGAGGTGGAGATGAGCTGGCCTGAGGTGCGTCAGAGAAGAAAAACCAAACAGTTTGAGTATGAGGGAACAGAGAAGACTCAGTCAACTGCAGAAGAGCTCTTCAAAAGAGAGTTTTTTCTACGTCTAATAGATACAGCTCTTGTCACAGTAGAGAACAGATTTTCCAACATGGAAATCTTCTATGAGCTTTATGGATTTCTCTACTCACTCGACACAATGAGAAGCACTGAGAAGGAAGGAAGCTGGATGAATGCTGCCACAGATTAGAGCAAAGGATGGATGACATTGATGCAGAAGATCTGAAGCTTGAGGTTAAGGGTGCAGTTAGGTCATTCCCGCCACATGTCTCATCACCATTTGAGATGCTTGACTATATATATAAAGAGAATTTACTTGACATATATCCAAATTTGAGTATAGCTTTCAGACTCCTCCTCACTCTCCCTGTTACAGTAGCTTCGGGTGAGAGAAGTTTCTCATCACTGAAACTAATCAAACGTACCTCAGATCAACTATGTCACAGGACAGGCTGTCTGCTCTAGCTGTTCTCTCCATCGAGCAGGAAGTCAGGAAGTCACTGGATATGGAATCAGTGATAGCAAGATTTGCTGAGGCCAAAGCTCGCAAGGTCAGATTATAGTGATTTATGGCATCAGGGGCACAGACTCACTCACTCACAGACACACTCACTCACTGACACACTCACTCACTCACTCACTTCACTTCAGCTCACAGACACACTCACTCACTCACTCACTCACACACTCACTCACTCACAGACACACTCACTCACTCACTCACTCACAGACACACTCACTCACTCACTCACAGACACACTCACTCACTCACTCACAGACACACTCACTCCACTCACTCACAGACACTCACTCACTCACAGACACACTCACTCTCACAGACACACTCACTCACTCACTCACAGCAGACACACTCACCACACAGACACTCACTCACTCACACACACTCACACAGACACACTCACTCACTCACTCACTCACACAGACACACTCACTCACACACACACTCACTCACAGACACACTCACTCACACAGACACACTCACTCACACACACACACACAGACACACTCACTCACACACACAGCACTCACTCACACACACTCACTCACTCACACACACAACACACTCACTCACACACAGACACACTCACTCACTCACACACACAGACACACTCACACCACACAGACCACTCACTCACACACAGACACACTCACACACGACACACTCACTCACACACAGCACACACAGACACACTCACTCACTCACACACACACAGACACACTCACTCAGAGACACCCACACAGACCACTCACTCACACACAGACAAAGACACAAAGACACAAAGACCAAAGACAGGCAAAGACCCAAAGACAAAGAGAGAAGAGAAAAAGATAGGCAAAGACCAAAGAGAGAAGAAGAAAAAGATAGGCAAAGACCAAAGAGAGAAGACGAGAAAGATGCAAAAACAGAGACAAGGGAAATAAAGAAATGGTCAGAAAAAAAGGGAGAGCAGGAGAAAGTCAGTGAAAGAAAAAATGTAAACATTTTAAAAGGTAAGTTATTTTTACTAAAATGATGTCTCCATAATTGATCACTTATTGTCTTGTGTGTTTCTTCTCACTTTAGTAACACAAGACAGAAGTCCAAAAACAACATGTAGCAGCAAGCAGATCCATATAGAAGATACTATCAGAACAACCAAGGTAAATGACAACCAATGACAGCTCTTCCCTGTGTAAATAGACAATACATATTATTGTACAGAGAAAAATTTTATGTAAATACAATTTTACAGAGGATACATCTGTTAAACAGAATGTTGTTCTGTGTTTTTTATTTTTCTTCTTTTTTTCTTACAGATACAACTCCAGATGTCTATACATCATTGCTGTGTGAAGACTGCTGAAGAGAAGTAACAAGTAGGGCTTTTTTTTTTTTTTAAATAAGGATTGACAAAAGGAGGGAAAAAGAGATGTAGAGGGCCCCATGTCTGTGTTTGCCTTGGGCCCCAAAATGTCTAAATCCGATCGCCAGGATGATAATCCTCCGGTATATAATGAACGCGTTTTTCGAAGCAGAAGCCGAAGTGAAGTCCCGTCTCTTCACCTGCACAGAACACACCGGCACGGAGATAGCAGTGTCCTTTTTCTTGTTATTAAAACTCTGGACTCGATGTCCTGACAGGCTGAAGTTGTGCAACCTCCACAAACACAATAATTTACCATGAAGATGATAAATAGAATACAAAAACTACAGAAAACACACTGATTCACGACCGCTGTCACTGAATACCAGCCTACTCTGCACTGAATCAACACTGAGCTCGGCGAACGATTCCCTTGAGTGACGTAAAATGACGCGACGCTGAAAAAAAGCGGTTTTTACAGAGACCGTCACTTTATCTACTAAATTCATGCCCTTATGTCCTGCAAAACATTTTTAAACCCTGCAGTACCCTTTTATATGGTATTTTGTACAAGGTTATATTCATCTCGAAAAAAATGTTTAACCTGCAATATGCACTTTAACTTTTGAATAAAGATGAATAAAAAAAATCTGTTCAGTCATTTCTGTGCAGCTTAGTCCAAAGATCAACTGATCGAAGTTTAGACAAAATAGGACAAACTTTGAAGGAGGAGTAGTGAAAAAACTGAATACTGTACTTTTCAAAATGGCCGCTACTGTAATGGGCGGAGACTTAATTTAAGATGTTGAATAGTATCAGCATGAAAGACGAATCAAATGTCCTAAGATTTATTTTTCTAAATGGTTCAAAAGTTATAACCTTTAGAAGAGTGAATTTTTGAACTGGTGGTTCTAGAGACTCCAAATTTGGTCCAATCACTATTCATGAGCATCTCTACAATTGTGCCAAATTTCATCATGTTCCGTTGATAGGGCTGCCATAGACTCCCACTGGGGAGGAAGAAGAAGAAGAAGAAGAAGAAGAAGAAAAATAACAGATACAATGACGGTTTAATATTGTCTTTTTAGAGCTGCTTTACAACAGCAGAATTTAATTCTGGTTGCATTATTGAATCATTATTTTCCTGTTTATCTCTTAAAGCTTCTTTGAAACAATCTGTATTGAATTAAGTCAAGCGCTGTTTAAAATAAAGGTGACTTGACTTGTAATCTAGGTAGGTACACAATGATAACAGATACTGTACAGTATGGAATATAAAAATTCACCAGTTTGGCCTGAAATCTTAATTTTATTAAGAATATTATCTCCTGCTTTTTCTTGTTGATCCAAGGTGATCTGTGTTTTGTTATTCTACTATTCTGTACTATACATACCATTACATTTAAAATTTTAATATTTCTTCAGAGAATGACATTGCATTTTGATGCATGGAAAGATGTTTATGGCAGGTATTCTGCCACACAATGTTCCCATACTTAAATCTGCTGTGGATTCTCCTACATTCACAGTTAAGTTTATCTCAATCTTGTTTTGATAAAAAAAAAAATAAAACTATCTAGTATAGGCTACTACAGTACAATGTCCGCATTCTCCATCTCCAGTAGCTTGTCAATAACAATGCGTTGCGCTTCACCAACACTCCGACCCAAGCGCAACCGACGTGAGTTATATAACACAACTCTAAGGTTCATAAATCATTTTCACAACTTCATTACAGCAGACGCATGTGCATCAGATATCCACAGAGAAGTGAAAGTAAAAAAGGAACAAGAGAAAAGGAAAGAGGACCAGGCAAAATACATTGTAACACAGGAGGAAGAAAATGCCACTGTCTTTCTTTTTACGCCAGCTAAGTTACAATAGACGATCACAACCAAAGAACATTAAGTAGGCAACACATCACCTGTGTGTCTGAAGACCGATTTTGCATCGACTTGTGATCGTGTTAAGAAGGGACAGAGATTTGAAGGGACAATTTTCTACAGAGATCCATAACGCCTGGATTCATTCATTTAGAGAATGCTGCTTGCGTATCTGCTGTCATGCTTGACAGTCGTCAGTGCAGGTAAGTTATTGACTTATCTTGCAACGTGGAAGTAAGCTATTTTCTGTGATTGTGTGAGGATTCTATGGCGGTTAAATAGTCTCAAATCTCACGCACATGATTCTGGGGCGGTTTCCCAGACAGGGTTTAAATTAAGACAGGATAGGCCTTAATCTAGAATAGTTAATCATGGCTTAAAAAATGGCTTTCTGAAACACAGATTAAGTAAAGATTACTAAAACCTGGACTATGGAGTCCTGAATTAAAATAAACTAGATTAAAGGTGCTCTAAGTGATCCTGGGTGGATGTAACTTCCTGTTAACGTTCGAAGTGTTGTCAAACAAAACAGAGGCTAGCTAGACCCTCCCTCCTCCTCCTCCTCCCCCCCGTGCTTCCTGAAACAGTCATGAACACGCATTTAAAATCATTCTTGTCAGTTATTGGCTGGAGCATGTTTATTATGATTTGTGGTCCAGGCTGCACCAGTTTGTTTTTATTGCCATTTACGGAGCTTGTGGCGACTACAGAGACCGCGTTTTATTTTTACAGTGTGTTCAAGGGACAGGCAGCTAGCGGATAGTGAGGAGATGTTTGCTATATGTGACAAAAAATGTTTTGGCCTAAAAACGCGTGACAACACTTAGAGCACCTTTAATTTAAATCAACTGTGCTAATCTGAATTAGCATGAGAGAAGTTGCCTAGAAAACATGGAATGAATCAAGAAAGCTTAAAATTGCATGGAATGAGAAGCAAATCCAAGGAAAACAATGGCAACAGAAAGAAGAATGCAA
>JAOTNS010001040.1:0-26836 GCA_028476615.1 Culter alburnus | reverse complement strand
GTGGTGTCTATTTTGTACTCTGCATACCAGAATGGACCATCATAGTTCAAAGACTAATAGATTTTGTGTGTGGAAGGTTATGGAGGCATTGGACTTTACACTGGTTTTCATGAAATCACTTTTGAACTGTTTTATCAGTATTTATGGAATATTATCAGACTGGAATATTGGAATGACTTGGCCGACTTTGCATCATAGCCATTCATTTAGATAATACCACATTGAGCAATCATCAGACCTGTCGGTCATGTCATTATGGATCATCTTTGATTTTAGACATGAGGGCTGAAGGCAATATATGGCTTTGTCCATAAGTAAACAGATAAATGTTGTAAAACTGACTTATCCAACCACACTACATTCATGCGCTCTGTTCAAGGGTAATGTTTTGTTCTCTTTACAAAAGATCATTGGGCATTGACCTTTGTCAAGGGTTTTTGAATGGCAGCTTAGTCATAAACCACATAGTATTTTAATATGGCTGCATGGGTCACAGAGTTGCTTATTTTTTTGTGGGATTTAGCAGTTGTCCCATTAGTGAGCTTGAACTAGTAATTGCTAAAATGTAACTTAACATTTAGGCCTACAATTTATGCCTGTATTTTTTTAAAACACTTTTAAAGCTGCAGTCCGTAAGTTTTGCCTCTTTGTCGCCATCTCTGTTTGAAACCTGCAATTGCAGTTATTTGTGGATTATCATCTTACGTGGATTGTGCATTGGCACGGCTTCTCAGCGCGGATGAATCGGCGTGGATACTGTACTTCGGAATCACAGATTCTATGTCTTGGAAGTATGACCAAAATAAGAATTTTCACCGTAAAATGCCATGTGAACAAGTAAGTAACAAATCTGCCACTTTGTTCTGATCAACTGAGGAAAAAAAGCATTACAAAAAATCGCGCTGCCAATGGTGATTAAATCTAACGATGCTTAGCTCGGATCACGTCAAACCATGCAAATTATTATTGTTATAATTTGATCAAAATGTTAGTTAACGACATCAGCATTGCATGACTATGTATTTAGTGAGTGTGTCAAAAATTGATTTTGGATCATTTTTAACCAAAAAAAAAAAAAAAAAGGTTCTTTATTTAATATCCATGGAATTTTTAAATAGAATTGTACTTTATAGTGGAAAAATGTTATTTTTTAAAATGTTCTTTACACTAAGAAAAAATGGTTCTTCTATAGCAAAGATATGAAAAACCTAGTATTGGACCTTTTATTTTAAGAGTGTAATCAGTGATCATCTCTGATATTTGAACATTGAAAAAAAAGGACACTTGACATATAGCCAGGATGCCCTACTAGGGCTTGAAACTGAAAACTTTTGATTTTAATTCATTAACCCCTGAGCCAGTTTCCAGGTTAAAACTTCTATTAGAAAAATTCTATTTAGCCCTGTGATGGACTGGCTATCTATCCAGTGTGTTGCTTGCCTGTAGTCTGAAATGCTGGGATTGGCTCCAACATCCCCACAACCCTACATAGGTTTAGAAAATGGATGGATGGAAATTTCTATTTAATTTACAGTTTATCTTTTCCTTTGCTTCCAGTTACTTACATGTTGTCACATTACTGTAGAGTCCAGGCACTGCACAATATTTTGTAATCCTCAACGGCATGTTTATTGCTTGGTAGCTTGATCTGGTTTAGCACCACATAGGCCTATGTTACTTAGGCTAACTATCCTATTGCATGTCATACACGAATAGGTGAGTGGGGCTCAACAGGCAGTGATGAAGTAGGCTTTGATCTTCTTCTGCAGAGGCAGTGCTTGCTGCCCTTTGACGTCATAGATCCCCACTTTGTAAATCCTGTCGTTTGCTGGGTGTGGTGTCAATTAAAGTTTTTATTTGACTAACAAGGAAGTTTTTAGCTCTAAAACTTACAGGATATTCTTATAATATGATGACCTCTTATATGTCAAATGCTCAAGGAAAATTAGATTTCTCAGTTCATCACTCCTTTAAACTGACTTTGAACTACCTGTGCATTTAACGGTTTTATTGCACACCTTCCAGCCAATCAGAATAGAGTATTCAGACCATGGTATAATTTGATAGGCAACTCCCACCTACCTCTAAAGATGTCAGGTACTTCCCATCATGGTCCCTAAAGGAGCGTTTCATGAAGGTTTGTGTTGCCATGAGGGTGAAACACTGGTGTTCAGAGGTGATTTCATTTAGTTCCAGGGGAAAGGAGTCCTTGAGCTTCTCCATTCCACTCTGGTAAACCTCAAGCCCCTCCTGCAATGCAGCTTCATTCTCAATCATTGACATGGCGATCACAGCATTCTCCAGACACGGCACAGCCCCACTGGAGATGGTGTCCACATACGTTTTTGCAAGATGACCCAAAACTTTATGGAGGCACAGGGTTAAAATACAAGGAAGGTAAGAAAAAAAGGTAAGAATAAATGGATGCTGGCTGCTTACAGAGTATCAAATGACAGGTGATATGTTTAACAAAGAGGATTCATTTCTAAATCTGTTTTTGATTTTTCAAGCACCATGTCATGAAGATGTCATGAAGACCCCACTGCCCACTTAAAAAAAACTGACAGTCCAAAACATTAAGAGACTTAACGTTTTACCTCTGCCGGTGACCGTGTATCCATCTTTCAGATTTTTCACTTGGCTCTGGTCAAAGATAAACTGGCAGAAACGATCAGTGACCTCCAAAAATTGTTTTGAAATCTCAGCTGGGTCCAGTGTCTCCAGATAAGAGACATTGTCTGGATGGGTTGGGAATGGGAAGGTGAAACATTTCCGTGATGGGGAAATATTTACGAATGCACTCTCTTGGAAGGTTGTAATTATTAACTTGACTCGAGGTACCTTCAAGAGAACAACACAAAGATTTAACAAACATGTTATTGATAAATGGCCTTGGATATCACTATAGGTAAACACAGAAAGCTAAAATCAGTTATTGGAAGTGGGAAGGTTTTGTTTGCTCACAGAAAGACTAATCACATATCCATAAACTAGCTGCACAGTCTAATAAAGCAGGTTTATACTAGGTGGCCTTAACTACTATCTACTTACATCAAATAATAAGTACAATGTACTTATAGTGATCATATTGTATTGCAAAACACATTTGCTGCTATTGAGGTGGGATACGTGTTAGAGAGATTAGATTAGAGAGGTTTGGTGGTATAGGTAGGTTTAAGGGTGTGTTAAGATGTAAGGGATGGATCAACAGTGTAATTATAAATGTAATTACAGAACTAATTGCATGCAGGTATTTTTAAATATAAGTTCAATGTAAAAACATGAATGTACATCATAAGTGCATTGTATTGAATGATAAATTTAGATGCAAGTATATAGTAGTAGCTACGGCCATCTAATATAAAGTGGGACCAAGCAGTTAATTAAATAAAAGTTCAAGCTTTGAATATTACCTAGTTTTAGTTTCAGAGCAAATTCTAGATATTCATCCTCTGTTGCATCTTGGCCATTGATATTTAGCTGCAGAGTGAAGTCCCTCACAGCCCAGATGAAACTGGGGAAGAACTTCACAAACTCTGAATCATCTACAACTTCATCAGGTGATTTGATCTTGATGTACTCTGTTAACTCAGTGACATATCTGTTTAGTGTGAGTTAAAGAACATAGATTATAGATTCACTATGAGCCAGGGACCATATTTAAAATAGTAATCTCAATTTAAAAGAGTTGTTATATACCAAATGTAGCTAATGGCCACAATGGAAAAAAAAATACATCTATAACATGAATGCCATAATTACATTGAATCATTGTAATTTAAATGCATGAAAAATTTCACAGTGTAACGAGTCCACTGTAGGCAAGTTGTGATGAACCAAACACAGTTTATTGACAAAAAATGTAGCAAGTTTTAACTGTAACCACAGTTCCCTGAGAAGGGAATGAGACGCTGTGTCATTGACGCTTTGAGAACACCTCTGCGTGATTACGTCTGAAACATGTGTCAACTAGTCCAATGGTGAGACGGAACGTGGTGACTGTCAACAAGGAACATGGTAGCCGTACATCTTTAGTGTCGAAGGGAATAATTCTGCAAAAAAACCGATCCTGCAGTAACTCCAGCACTGTACCAACTGGGCAGAGATCCGTCGAGATCTGTCGAGATCCGCACCATGAAGTTAAATCCCTATGAGTCTATGAGTTGGGCCCCCTCAGAGGCCAAACCCACAGGTTTTATATCTCCGGGTAGTGGTGAAGGACTGTGCCTCCCTCCTGACAGGAATCTCCAGGGGAAAGGAGTCAAAGAGGGACACTAGGTCCGAGAACAATATTCAGCTCTGCCAGTATGGCGCTACTAGGAGTAGACTTATTTCATACCGGTGGATTTTCTCCATAACTCCTAGGAGCAGAGCAATCGGGGGAAATGCATACAGACATAACCTCGGCCATGTCTGTACCATAGCATCCAGCCTCAGGGGGGCTGGGTATGTTAGGAAGAACCAAAGTGGACAGCCACTTCCACTTGGCTGTAAAATCTCCCATATACGCTTCCCCACCCAGGGGTGAAGTCTCCATTCCCCAGGTCTTAGCCCCTGTTTCGACAGAATGTCTGATCCTACATTCTGGTGCCCTGGGATGCATACTGCTCTCAGAGAGTTTCCCTAGAGACCACAGGTGGATCTGGTGTGCCAGTTTGCATAGTGTATGAGATCACAGATCTTGATCTTGATCATATAAAGTTGGTTGCCCCTTGGGGAAAACCCCTTGGTCTTGAGCCACCAATGCAAGGGACTTATGTACAGCAGGCCAAAAGGTATCATGTTGGACACAGATGTGCAGGGTGATAGAGCTAGACTGAAGACTCAAACTGACTTCTGATGTTCTTGTCCTAAACATAAAATTGAAAATGAATTGGCAGTAAACAAACTTGGACAAGACTAAGGTCCTGTCCCAAATGACACACTTCTATGCACTTTCGGTCTTGTGGACAATGGCTGCTGTGTGCACGTGTCTTTTAAGTCCACGAGACCGTAGAGTGTTCCATTTGTCAATTTTAGGCATCAGAAGGGTGCTTGTGAATGCCCCCTTTGTGGCCATTATGCGCCCTTGCTGTGCACTTTTGCTGAGCCCGCACTGGTGTAAGCTCCTTCCCGACAGTCAAAGCGTTGTTACGTCATGAAAGTGTGGACTCGTAGTAAGGCTGTGAGTGTTTAGGGTGCCATTTAAGACAGGACATAAGATTCCCCAAACAGTAGTTACATGGACAATACTAGGCAAAGGCTATATACACACAAAGACTACTAAACAAGGAACACCTGTAATGAATCACACAAAGAACCAAGGAGAACAAGACACGATAGGCTTGTTTGAGATGCATCGGCGCTGCGCAGACCAATCGGTGTATGACAGGGATTCCCAAAGTGTGGTGCGCGCACCCCCAGGGGTACGCGAGCTGCCACCAGGGGGTGCGTGAGAGGAAAAATGTAATGGCAGTCTGCTTTTTTAAGTGGGATTTTTCCATACAATAAAAAAAAACATGAACAGTAAACATTTCCTTTGTAATCGCTTTTATTTTAAATAAAAAACTATAATTCATGGGCGTCGGAACCATTGTATGTGGACAAGACCCACCCACTTTTTAAGACAAATGATATTGGACCCACTCACTTTTACCATTTCTAATTAAGCATTTGTCTGTTCATTTTTCAGAGCGCGTCATATGTCAATGCCCTCTCAAAGCACAGAGCCCGATGATGAAATAACTTTATTAAACTGACTTGTTTCCAAAATTTCTATTGCTTTCCCTGTTCAATGACTATTTTCTTTGTTTCTATTTTAATGCACTTTTAAAGACGGGATCACCATACTTTGTACAAAACGGACTTGCTTCTTGTGTCTGCTGCAAGTTTTGCGCACGAGCCACGCACCTTGCTTATCTATCTATCTATCTATCTATCTATCTATCTATCTATCTATCTATCCCTGCCTCTGCTGAATTATTTTTATCCCCGGTGGGATAAAAAAAAAATATCTCCCCCGGTGATACTCCACACACCACCAACAGAGCATAAAAAAATACCAAAAATAAAAATATTTTTTTAAAACATTGACAAATAAAACGCTGCATTTAAAAAGAAATGTCTCTTCACGACCATAGC
The DNA here is from genome assembly GCA_028476615.1 of Culter alburnus. Lineage (NCBI taxonomy): Eukaryota > Metazoa > Chordata > Actinopteri > Cypriniformes > Xenocyprididae > Culter > Culter alburnus. The sequence continues at coordinate 20,716 of JAOTNS010001040.1, read as the reverse complement.
AAAAGGGACATTTTTCAGACGTGCATTCCAACTTCGCCTCAGCGCCAGGCGCAAGTCAAACGAGCGCGGTGAGGACGGGGGACTTTCAGTTGAACAACAGTGAACTGCGGTCAGATGAAATGTTGTCAGGCTACGTCAGTAAAACTCCAACCCGCCGTTAGGCTATAGCCCACTGTGCTTGAGGCGCAAACTCAAGAATTGCTCGCGCAAATGCGCCGGTGCGCGCTGCATAGATTATTATAGCTTAAAAGCGCAAAAGAAATTACGGGCATGCACCGTCGTTATTCTGTTGTAAATTAAGTAATGAAATGACCAAACATGCGATTAAAGCTGCCTCAAAACTGTGCATGAATGTATGTATTTGTTGACATGGTTTTTAAGTTATTGTTATCCAATTTTTTGTCCTTAAAACGTCTTAAAATGCACATTTGTACACCAAGGAAATCAAAATTTTGGGGGAAAGACCCACCACATTTTTTGCTTCCGACGCCCATAATTTATTAGTTTTTGATAGAAACGTAGAAGAAGACAGCACTGCTCTTCTTTTATGCACTGCAGGCTATGCTCTTTGTTACTTAATTATGTTGTGGATCATGTGTAGGCTAATTTTATTGTCGCACTTAAAACGTTTCAGATTGATCCTCGTTTTTATTTATTTTATCTATTTCTGAGCTTATTCTCTTTAATGTTGTGGATCGTTTGTTACATCATTGCAATTTAATTCAATGTACTGTCGTTCTAATTTCCATAACCGTTGTGTTATGATGATGATAATGCTAGCTCCACGGTCATTTAATAGGCCTAGCCTATTGCTGCAATGTTTCTTTTACACGGCTGAAAATAACCGTGCTTTCTGTTACTGAGCCTGTGTCTGTCACTCGTCCTCTTAAAAGTGGAAGCTTGTGTGTAGCGTTGTTGCATTATATTGAAACTTTGTTGATGTTGTTATTGTCATGCGTGTTCTGGTTATTTGCGCATGGTTAAACATGAGTCTTTACATGGCGATAAAACAAAGCTTTGTTGCGTTTTTTTTTTTTTTTTTGAAGTGGGGTTTGGGGGTGCGCCAACCCAGTTGGGACATAGAAGGGGGTGCGCAGGAAAAAAAGTTTGGGAACCGCTGGTGTATGACATCAAAGTAGTGCGAGAGTGTTTGGAGAGCATACGACTCCTTATGCTTTTGAATTGCTCTCACTGTACTTTGATGTCATACGCCGATCGGTCTGCGCAGCTCCAATGCATCACGAACAAGCCTATAGACAAGAAAACCAATCAGGACATGACATCGGCTGCCTGCTGTCCCGTGTCTGTTTCTGCATCCACACAACGTAACACAACACAGACCAAGTTTTAATACCCGGTGTCGCTGGCCACGCTGGGCATAAGCGAACTGCATGGGTTACATAAGGCAGTGGTTCCCAACCACATTCCTGGAGGACCCCCAACACTGCACATTTTCCATGTCTCCTTTGTCTGACACACCCATTTCTGGTCTTGGAGTCTCTGCTAATGAATTGATGACTTGATTCAGGTGTGCTTGATCAAGGAGACATGCAAAATGTGCAGTGTTGGGGGTCCTCCAGGAATGTGGTTGGGAACCACTGACATAAGGAATATTTCTATTGTGGCAGTCAATCACAACAATATATTTTTAAGTCCTGCTTTAGAAATTGAAATTATGATCAGAAGGATACTGCAGTTCCTCTATGGCCTTGTTGTCAATAGTTCCTCGGCTGTTCAGCACTAGAGTGCTACTCAGAAGGACAGCCAGAGAGAAGATCTTGGTGTCATGCTTTGAGTCCCCCTGAGACAGATAGTGTATGTTGATTTGACATGAGACCACAACCCATAATAGAAGACACACAATGTCTGATCTGTGATTGTGAGATTGGTGTACAATATGCATTCACACAGAAGAAGCTTCAGCAATTTATGGAATCAAAGTTCTGTGTGAATGTTGCAACAGATAGTTAGATAGTTTGGCAGTCACCTTGTCCACGTCTCCGAGTCCCTCAGTGTCCAGCAGCACCAGAGTGGTTCCTGCTTTAGTGGGGTGATCCACACACCACATCCAGATGCCCTTCGTCTTGGACTCAATGGTGCTGCCTAATGCAAACCCTGATAAAGCCACACAAACACAGACAAAAAAACAACAACACACACACACACAAACAGACTGACTTGCATGTTACTGCATAATGTTTTTGGATGGTCTCAGTGCTGTCTATGGGGGTCTAACCTGTTTGTTGTCCTGCGAGGCGATTCATCAGGTAGGACTTCCCGGTGCGGTAGAGACCCACCACGGCCACCACCACCACTGGCTGCTGGATCTGCTGCAGGATCTGTAGAGCTGACTGCTGCACACACAGCTTCCCATCTGACTCCGTGTCAATCAAGCATACTGGTTTGTCCATGATCACTGGAGAATACAGCTGTCGAACAGATACACACATTTACAATCATTTAAGTAACTGCAGTATAATGGAGGTAAAAAGTTAAGATGGGTTGAAAAATATTTCAGTAATTCTACAGTACACAATAGAGTCATTCACCAGATGAGCAAGCTTTTCCTTTTTCAGTTTGGGGAAGTTTGTGAAAAAAAAAAAAAAAAAGTTTCTTATGTCATCGTAGCACACGCATACACATGTGGATAGAGGAACAGCAAAAAGCCACAGAATATTCAGGCTTATACACAATAAAACCCACATCTTTCAACACATACAGACATCCACACTCACATAATGCACACATACACTCATTCACCACACATTACACAAGAACACTGATTCAGATACAAAGAAATCCTGTCAGGTTTGTGTCCAGCTACCATATCAGCCAAAATTCAAGCTTCTCGTCTATAAACTTACTGGGTTTAGCTGATAAACAACGTGACAAGAAAATGTAACCAATAGGGTAGTGTAATGAGAACTGGTTCCATTTTAGAACCGGTTCCAAAAAGAAAAGAAAAAAAAAAAAAAAAAAAGGATTTTTGACAAATATACACAAAAAAATAACTCAAAATATGGACCTAAACTTTATCAACTTTATAATGGCCCTAAACTTTATCAAGACATGTCAGGGTGTAGATATCACTCATATCTTCATACACACACACACACAATTATACATGGTTTATGATGACTCTGCATGTGTATTAGCTTTTATACTGAGCCAATGATATTTTCTATCTGCTAATCCCAACTCCACCCATAAACATAAACATCCTTAAAAACTGTGTTGTAATACCCATGTAACCCATGGATGAAGGAAAGTCACTTACCTTTTTGCTTTACTTAACTTCAGTAGCTCAATCTGAGTTGTATACAAGTTGTAGCTTCCTGACATTCTATCTTTATATCTTGGGTCCAGCCTTTTAAGGCTTACTGGTCTACAGTAAGTTAGGGGATGTCCTATTTATCGGCTGAGTAAAGAGCAATGAGCAGTTTAACTCTTGGTTTCACTTTCAAAATAAGCAACTGACTTTGTCCTGGATATCATGTATCGTGAAAAGACTGGGGAAAATACGTTTACCTGTGACTCAACCAGTAGTGTGTGACACTAACAATGCAAAGGTCAAGAGTTCAATGTCCAGAAACCTCTTTTACTAAAAAAACTTTCTACCAGAGAAATGTGTTTAAAGATGTTTGGATAAAAACATACGAACCAGTAAATGACTATTAGATTACTGCATGAAAGCCTTGATACAAACAATAAACGTTACAAGATTACATCATTACAACAGCACATGCACATAGAAAGGGTTTAGATTCTGAAGTCTCTGAAATAGCAGACTGATGACATGGACTGACATGCTGAGCTAAGAGATTCTTAAATCCATGGTCAATAAACCTTACCTGTAGCAACTCATGATAGCAAAACTTTTTAATGTTTAATAACTCAGTCCAGCTGAGTGTGTGGAGGTTAGCATAAATGTTAACTAATATCACTTTGTAGAAGCAATATATAAACTTTTTGTTTCTTTAACTAATTATGTAAGTTTCTTGTTTAGTTTAGTTTAGTTAGTGTGTGCTCCTCCTACAGGCAGTGGAGGATGTTTTGTTATAAGGGCTGCGATTCCAATTCAGAAGAGGATTTCCAACACTTGGCCCCAGGGAGGGTATAATTATTGTTATTTTTTAGAGGTTATTAATGTTTTATATGTATATCCCCTGGTTTCACATATGAGGCTTAAGCCTAGTCCCAGACTAAAATGTATGTTTGAGTCAGTTGCACTGACATATCTTAAAATATGCCTTTGTTTTGTCTCAAGGAGAACACCAGTTGTTGTGTCTGCATCAATTAGCTAGTATAACACTGATTATCACTGATTATATCTATTGCTTATCAGGAACAGACACAACACCACAAGAAAAGGGAAAACAACTTCAATTTTCTTCATTTATTACTTGGCATTGTCCATCCCACACATGCAGCCTGGAGCGCCCTCCAGTGGCAACAGGTAAGAATAAATTAACCACAAAACATCACAGTTTCTCCTCTCTTAATCAAATTCCCATGTACCCCAACTTATAGAAACACAGGGAATTTAATTTGGTGAGTCAAGATTCACAGACATGATGGCTCATATATACAGCCGGAATCTATGACCGTTCACTATTGTTGATATCTGGGACACGGATCCACACAATTTTTGAATTTTATTTAATTTTTTTCCATAAACATACAAAGTTTTACTTCGGAAAACAGTGGCTCAGGGGTCCCGTGGTCATTAAAATGGACTTACTGAGAGAGAATACTTGGCAAGAACACGAAAAGATCACAAAATGTACATATACAAGGCATGAAGAAGGAGCAAAATTGAGTCTGGCTGGCAGTAGAGTGCCAAGGTTTACCCCATGGAGGTTGGATGCCGGGGCTGTAGGGGGTGGCAGGGAGACATTCCTGATATGCCACTGTCCGCGATGGGAGATGTGCTGGTATAGGGAGAAACATTGGTGAATGTCGGCTACCAGCTGACGACACTGCAGCTAACCTATTGGCACCAAAAGATGTACGTCAGGTGGAAACGCCATGCAGGTATAACATCTCACCTGTGTTATAAATTATGCAAGCCAGCACTGTTTTTGGGACTTTGTTACACACCTCACATGGGATGTTATTTTATTTTTTGCTTTGTTGTCATTCGTACTGAGAATAAACAGAGAAGAAAACCTTCACATTCTAATGAACTTGTTTTAAGTTCTTCTTACCGATTTCCACAAGGCTTTTCACTGGATTTGATTAAAAGTTTTTATAAAAGGTCTTGGTCTCTATGACAGATTTGTTGTTTTTGTGTGCGTGTCCCTTACAATCCTACATCCGAATTAATAAAGTAGGTCACATAGTTTTCCATCATTGGATATCATTAAGACCATTCATATTACTTGAAATAAAATATTTTAAATTTATTATTAAAATAATTTTTTTTTGTGTGTGTTTTGTTTATGGCACCTTATTGGCCATACAGGTTCTCACTCTGGACTGCTGGTCGTCTGTGCTTTACCTGTAAGATTGTCAGATGGACTAACACTTGTACAGTTTTATTTTAAAGGGGTCTTTTGAATCAGAGGTGTTTATGAATCTGCTCAACAGTGCTAAAAAGCATCACATTTTTTGAATTTCAGTATTGACTTAGTAATGTGGTCAGTACTTTTGACAAAACTAGTGGGAACATTTTGGAAAATGAAAAATGTCAAATGTCCACTAGGTGGCACTAAAAGTGTGTTCAGTTTTTTTCTGAAACAGATAAACGTAAATATGGTACTTTTTATATTATGTTTTTTATGTATCAGGTTTTGTATGCATCACTACAGTTCTGATTTGAGCAGTGAAAGTCTAATGCTCCATTACGTTTAAAAAAAATGCACTCTCTACACTACACCTGATCCTCCCCGATAGAGTTAAAGGGTTAGTTCACCCAAAAATAAAAATGCTGTCATTTATTACTCACCCTCATGCTGTTCCACACCCGTAAGACCTTTGTTCATCTTCAGAACACAAATATGATATTTTAGTTGAAATCCAATGGCTCAGTGAGGCCTCCATAGGGAGCAATGACATTTCCTCTCTCAAGATCCATTAATGTACTAAAAACATATTTAAATCAGTTCATGTGAGTACAGTGGTTCACTATTAATATTATAAAGTGACGAGAATATTTTTGGTGCAGCAAAAACCCCCACAAAATAACGACTTATATAGTGATGGCTGATTTCAAAACACTGCTTCAGGAAGATTCAGAGCACAAATGAATCAGTGTGTCGAATCAGCTGTTCAGAGCGCCAAAGTCACCTGATTTCAGTCGCTGGCAGTTTGACACGCAATCTGAATCATGATTCGATACACTGATTCAGCATGCAAAACACAACAATGGTAACCATAAAATTGTATTAAAAGTAAATGTAGCTAAGGGTTATTATTAAGCATATTAACCCCTTTTCCCAAGTAATGGGGTATTTATAAATTTTTATGATTCAGATAATATCATAACAGTCTCTGTGCTCAGTTGATACACTCATGTATTGCCCCTTTCAGAGTATAATATATACATATATATATATTATATATATATATATATATAATATATATATATATATATATAATATATACAGTATAGTTTTCTTTTCAGGTCCTAGGCAGATGATGAAGTTGCAGAGACAACCAGTACCCTGACTTTACCATTCCTGCTGTAATTCTTTCAGAACAGTCATGTTGCACAGTCCACTTTGACAGCTGTTTCAACAAGAGGCTGAAAGTAATGCATCATTCCTATTCATTTGTATCCTGCTGATACACGATGATAAATATAAATTATATAATTTTATATAAATTATATAATTACTTGTAGTCAAGGCAGGCGGCGGAGGTTCGGCAGAGATAAACAGTCCAGGTAATAACAGTAAATCAGTCCACAAAGAAACGCTCAGAAATGATCACTTACAGCAAATCAAGACTTCGCGACAGTGTGTGTGTGTCTTAAATAGTGTGAGTGTGATGGGATGCAGGTGCGGAAGTGATCAGTCCCAGGAATGCGGGCCTATGGGAAATGGAGTCCAGATGGCTGTGAGTCAGTATTCGGGTGACGGCTCCCTCCGGTGGTCCGGAGGATGCACCGGGGGAGCTGTATTCGTAACAGAGCCCCCACCCTGCGAGCGGCTCCTGAAGCGAGGAGGCGGACGCCGAGGTCTTCCGCGAGGTCGTGGGGCCGGTCTCTCCGGATGCGTCCGGTGGAATTCTTCCACGAGATTGGGGTCCAGAATGTCGTTAGCATTGACCCAGGATCGCTCCTCTGGACCGTACCCCTCCCAGTCCACCAGATACTGGAGCCTCGGACCCCGGCGTCTGGAATCGAGCAGCTCTTGAACGTGATAGGCCTCCTCGCGCCCTCGATAATCAGCGGTGGGGGGCGTGGACCCTTAGCTCCCTCCGGCTCCCCTCTCGGACCCCCGGAGGGTTTCAGTAATGAGACATGAAAAGTGGGAGAGATACGGTAATTAGCAGGCAGATCTAAACGAAAGGATACTGGTGTGATTTGTTTTAGAATTTGGAAAGGCCCGACATACCTGGGACTGAGCTTTCTGCAGGGTAGTCTCAGGCGGAGGTCTCGTGTAGATAGCCACACCCACTGCCCCACGGTGTACTGAGGATGGGGTCGACGATGCCGGTTGGCCTGCGTTTCCTGTCTCCTGACTGCGTGCTGGAGATGATGATGGGCTAAGTCCCAGGTTTCCTCGCTCCTCTGCATCCATGCACTGACCGCAGGTAGTTCCGAGGGTTCGCCGGACCAGGGAATTACGGTGGTTGGTAACCCAAGACGCACTGGAACGGGGTAATGCCGGTTGACGGTTTTCTTAATGAATTTTGAGCATACTCTGCCCACATGAGATAGCGGCTCCATTCGGCTTGTTGATGCTGGCAATAGGTTCGGAGAAAGTGAGTGAGTTCTTGATTTAGGCGTTCCGTGTGTCCATTCGACTCAGGATGATAGCCCGACGTAAGACTGATGTTGACATTCAGGTTCTTGAAGAAGGCGGCCCAGACCCTGGAAGTGAACTGAGGACCCCTATCTGACACAATGTCATCAGGTAAACCATAAAGCCGGAACACATAGTTGCACAAGAGTTCTGCAGTCTCGAGGGCGGTGGGCAGTTTGGGGAGTGGAATCAAGCGGCAGGCTTTGGAGAAACGATCTACTAGAGTGAGGATAGTGGTATTGCCCTGGGAGGTCGGTAGATCAGTGACAAAGTCTATGGCGATATGGGACCAAGGGCGCTGAGGAACGGGAAGTGGTTGCAGTAAACCGGCAGGTGACTGGTGAGATGGTTTGGAGGTCTGACAGGCTGTACAGCGGTGAATGAACTGCGTGACGTCTTGTGGCAAGGACTCCCACCAGAAGCGATTCTGTAGTAGGTCGAGGGTGGCGGTGATACCAGGGTGACCAGAGCTGGGTGAGTCATGTACGTGATGGAGAACCCTTTCTCTCAAGTGTGCAGGAACGTATGTGCGGTTGGGTGGACAGGTGGAAGGTGGAGGGGTCTGATCGTTGGCCTGTGTCAATTCGGTCATGATATCCCATTGAACGGGTGCGAGAAGGAGTGACTTGGGAATGATGTGTTCTGCGGTCTTGGGCTGCTCAGTGTGCTCAGATTGGCGTGATAATGCGTCTGCTTTGGTGTTCTTTGAACCGGGCCTGTATGTGACATTAAACTGGAACCGGGTGAAGAACATAGCCCAGCGGGCCTGGCGTGGGTTCAGTCGCTTGGCTGTGCGGAGATATTCGAGATTCTTATGATCGGTGAGTACAGTGAATGAGTGTTGTGCCCCCTCCAACCAATGGCGCCACTCCTCAAGGGCGGCCTTCATGGCCAGTAGCTCCCGGTCCCCTACGTCGTAGTTCCTTTCAGCCGCTGACAACTTACGGGAGTAGAAGGCGCAGGGATACATTTTTTCAGGATTGCCTTGGCGTTGGGACAGAACGGCGCCTATACCAGTGTTGGAGGCGTCCACCTCTACAATAAACGGCCGTTCAGGATCCGGATGGTGGAGAATGGGGGCTGTCGTGAAACGATTCTTGAGTTCCTGGAATGCTATGTCCGCTTCTTTGGACCAATGGAGACGAGAAGATGAGCGCTTGGTCATGGAGGTCAGGGGAGCGGCTACACAGCTGAAGTTTCGAATAAACCGCCTGTAGAAATTGGCAAAGCCCAGGAATCGCTGTAACTCCTTCAGAGTGTGTGGCTTGGGCCATTCCAGTACCGCCTTTACTTTACCGTCGTCCATGGCGACCCCGTCTCTGCTGATGATATATCCGAGGAAGGCGGTGGAGGTTTGGTGGAATTCACATTTTTCGGCTTTGACGTATAATTGGTGTTCGATGAGTCTCTGCAGAATGGCTCTCACATGTTGAATGTGTTCGTCAAGGGAGTTTGAGTAGATCAGAATGTCGTCAATGTAGACTATGACCCAGCGATTTAACATGTCTCTGAATACGTCGTTTATGTAAGATTGGAACACAGCTGGACTGTTGGACAGGCCGAACGGCATGACGAGGGTTTCGTAGTGACCGGAAGTTGTGGAGAAGGCTGTCTTCCATTCGTCCCCTTCACGAATACGAATGAGGTTGTAGGCGCACCGGAGATCTAACTTTGTGAAGTACTTGGCCTGTCTTAACTGTTCAAGGGCTGCTGGCACCAGAGGCAGGGGGATAACGGAATTTCACAGTTATGTCATTTAGCCCACGATAATCAATACAGGGTCTCAAACCTCCGTCCTTCTTCTTGACAAAGAAAAATCCGGCGGATGCAGGTGAGGTGGATGGCCGAATGAACCCCTTGGCTAACTCTTCCTCAATGTAAGTTTTCATGGCCATAGTTTTGGGTTGAGAGAGAGGAAAGATTCGACCCTTGGGAGGGACTGTTCCGGGTAGTAGTTCAATGTCACTGGAGCGGTGCGGGGGAAGTTCGGTGGCTTTCTGTTTGCTGAAGGCTACTGCAAGATCAGTGTACTCGATGGGGATGTTCATTTTCTCAGGGGTCTCGGCTTGCAATTTTATCGATCGGAGTGGTAGTGGTTTTACTGGTTGCAGACAATGGTTGAGGCAGCGGCTGTCCCATTGGAGTATTTCCCCCTATCTCCATGATACGTGCGGGTTATGTGAGCTTAGCCAGGGCAGACCCAGGATGATGGGGTTCTGTGGTGAGTGGATGACATAGAAACTGATTTGTTCTTGATGTAGGATGCCGACTTGAAGTTGAAGTGATGTGGGCTACTTTTCCTCTTCCGATTGGCTTCCCATCTAACGCTTCCACTGTTAATACAGAATGGCAGTTGATTAATGGAATGTTGTGTTCTGAGATGAAAGTATCAGACATAAAGTTTCCAGCTGCCCCAGAGTCCAGAAGCGCATGTGTGGAGATGATTCGGTCATTAATTGTGAGTTGAACAGGGATTTTGAAGCAGTTAGATGAGTAGTTATGAGCTTGGATGGAACTCACCGCTTTGGAATTCGTAGATTCTGGCCAAAACGGGCAGTTAATTTTGATGTGGCCCGATTGCCCGCAGTAGAAGCAGAGGTGTAGTTGGCATCTTCTTTCCCTCTCTTCAGGCTTGAGAGGTGTAAAACCGAGTTGCATGGGCTCAGAATTCGAGCTGTGTCGGAGGTGATTGCCCGGGTGGGCCGACGAGTGCGAAGTAAGTTGTCGACATGTATGGCCAATTCGATGATTGAGTTCAATGAGCTGCCCTCGTCTCGACATGCCAGCTCTGCTTGTAACTCCATAGACAATCCGCGACGGAACAGCAGTTTCAGCGTGTCCTCTACCCAGTTCGTTTGCGCTGCCAGGGTGCGAAATTGCAAGGCGTATTCCACCGCCGTGGTTTTACCTTGGGTTAAGGAGAGTAGCTGGTCGCCCGGGCTCAAACCGCCCGCTGAGTGTTCAAATACCTCTCTGAATCGCTGTAGGAAGTCGGTGAATGAGAGGAACGCTGAGCCATCGTCCCGCCAGACAGCTGTGGCCCAATCCAGAGCTTTACCAGTCAGTAGAGAACAGACGAAAGAGATACGACTGGTGTCTATAGCATACAAAGAGGGTTGTTGGTTCACATATAGCGAACATTGCAGCAGAAAGCCCTTACATTTGCTCGGTGTACCATCAAACTTCTCCAGGAGAGCCAGACGTGGATTCACAGGCGGTGGGTTGGCGCGGGCGTGGGGGCGATGGGAGCAGCAGGAGGCGGCGTGGCCCTGAGGCGTAGGCCCTGCAGCGTTTTCACCAGCTCCTCCGTGAGGGAAGTGAGGCGCGTGAGCTGGTGGTGGTGCATGGCTAGCTGGCTGGCTTGCGCTGATAACTCCGTGGAGAGCTGGGCCAGGGCTGCTGGATCGCTGAGTGGCGAAGTCTTCTGTAATGATGGGTCAGTAGACAGTGGATCCATAGTGTGAATAGTGTGAGTGTGATGGGATGCAGGTGCGGAAGTGATCAGTCCCAGGAATGCGGGCCTATGGGAAATGGAGTCCAGATGGCTGCGAGTCAGTATTCGGGTGACGGCTCCCTCCGGTGGTCCGGAGGATGCACCGGGGGAGCTGTATTCGTAACAGTATGAAGCGTATGAAGGCCAAAGTTTGAACTAATTTTTATATGCAATATGCTAGTTCAATAGTATATAACAATTAGTTCCAACTTTGACCTGAGGAGGGCAGTATTACGCTTAGCAGTGTCTACAATGCTGTGATCGTTTTGAACAATTTGAAGCTGCAGTGAAACTAATTTTTGACCTTCAACTGTTTGGTGCCCATTGAAGTCCACTATATGGACAAAAATCCTGGAATGTTTTCCTCAAAAACCTTAATTTCTTTTCGACTGAAGAAAGAAAGACATGGACATCTTGGATGACATGGGGGTGAGTAAATTATCAGGAAAAGTTTATTTAAAAGTGGACTAATCCTTTAAAACAATGACAATACAGCACAGAACATAATTAATACTGGATATATTAAGACATTAATTCATAAAGTATAAAAGCATAAAAAACAAAATTGTGACTGATATCCTGATGTCAGTGTTTAATCCTGAAAATGCAGAGAAATGTTGTTCAATAAGTGTGTGCTAATTTAAAGGTAATACAGAGGATCTTTTCGTCGACTGAGAAACCAAAGACTGTTAGTGAGTTTTTGAAATGAGCGCATGCGTAAGAACAACCCCCCTCCTTCACAGCTCATTTTGAGGGAACGCCTCCCAAAACTCGTGCACGAGTATTGGGTGTTTGTTTACCACCGGCATTCGCTGTGTTAGTGGATTCATTATGTCGGACTCACCGCAGGTAACTCATAATCTGCAGTTGTTACTCCTGTCTCCTGACAAAAACACTGCATGCGGCGCCTCTGGAGTGTGGAAAGTTACTGGAGCGCGCAGCCGTGCTCGTCTCTCACAAGGAACGTCATGGCAGTGATTGACAAGCCAGAGGGCCAATCGTTTATGCGATGATCACGTAAACGATTGGCTGATGTTTTTAAGGCCCTACCTCGTGCCCAGATGATGTATATTAATTATTATATTAATAAATAGTCTTTTATCAGTTAGTAAAGACGGTTTCAAGTAATATTGCAAAAATGTATAAAACAAAACATCATCTTTAGCACCTTTAACACTGTATAATGTTGCACAAATGCCAAGCACATATATCATCACTAAACAATGAGTGCTCATAAAATTTGGTCTATTTACTATTTAAACAATATGAAAGCTGATCTCGCTGAGGCCAGAGCTGAGCAAGAGCTAGGGTGGACACTGGCCAAAGATGATTGTTTTGCAATCTATCTGAGAAGCTCTGTACCCGCAGCTAAAATACAACAAAACAAGCATCATTTCCTCTTTATTTTGGACAAAATGGGACATCTGACTACCACAGCAGTTGCTTATATCTATTAATAGTTAATAAATTATAGCTTCAACTGAACTCTAACTTCATTTTCTTCAGTAAACACAGATGAACCGATCAAACTGTACATATCTTTCTACACGACTCTGATCGACAGCTGATGATGTAACACCCAGGTAGGCACGCCCTCACGTGATAATGATTGATCAATTAATATACTTCAATCTGATTGGTTGAAGAGTACGAATGATCCAGATCCAGTGGCAGGGGAGTCTCAGAAATTCACACACACAAATCCAAGTTGATACACACTCGAATGTAAGGATAAACTCGTAAGTTTCAAACATTCAAAAATTTTGTGCACAGTTGTATATCTATGAATTGTGTTTTGCATTTGTGAATTGTATTTTATGAATATATAATTTCGCACATGTGAATTCTAATGTCACCAAAATACATTTAAAGTTTATGCTGAGTGAAATCTGCATTTTAAAACTTAATGTTATGAAGCGACAAGAACAATTTTTGGTCACAAAAACAAAACAAAATAACGACTTTATTCAACAATATATTATTTTCCAGTGTCATTCTCCTATGCTGTGTACGTTAAGCATTTTCCAGGTTCTAAATAAGAATGCAGGCTCAGTATTGGCTGACGCTGATCACATGAGAAGCACAATGCATGCGTGTGACACCGACGCAGGAGTCGGCCAATGAGTCGGCGTTCTGACGTACAACCTTGAAGTTTCTTCCTTGTTCTGACTCACTCACATTCTTTGCTTTTCTCAATATCAAATACAGAATTTTATTAATATAAAATATTTATTGAACAGCAATATTTAAATTAACAACAAAAGCCATTATAAAAGAAAACACAAGCAAACACTTCAGTTCAAACATACAAAAGCAGTGCTCAAGTACAGGATTTAAGTTAAATTGGATACTCTAAATATAAAGTTATGACTTAAAAACTAAATTTTACCCTTAACCAAAATCGATTGGAACAGTAGATTAATAAGACCAAAGTTTGCCTGTTTAATATATCTAAAATGAATTATAGCTCATATTTAACCACTATCTACATAAGAGCCAGCAGCAAATTCCCGAAGGTCTGGCCAAGATGAAGCTGTTCTCTGCGGGTACATGAGCACTGAATGGCCTCTGACAGCTTGGAGCTCACATCTGAGAAAGTGTCCGGACAAGTTGTAAAATATGTGCTATGTTTATATATGTTTTACATCCTTGTGCTCTGTGTATTTGTTTCTCTCTTTCTCTGCTTTTCCCTGTCACTTTCACTTTCTTAGGCACCGCTCATTGGTTCAGCCACCTGTCACTCATCATCTGCTGACGTCGTCCGCCCATCCTTTCACCAATCGCAAAAGACCACCGCTAATAAAAGAGCACGCCAGACCACCCACAAGCCCCATTGTTGTTGATTGTCTTTGTATTGTACATTAGGTTACCCCATGTGCCCCATGTTTGGCTAGGCAGCGTAGGTTAGTTAGGGCGTCTCGGACGCTGGAGACTTTTCTTTTCCATGTTTTTCTTTGGCAGTTAGTCTTATGTTTACGCTTACCATCATACCTTTATACCGTTACCTTGTATTCACCCTTAATAAATAATTGCATTGTTCTTTCGACTTCGTGGTTCTTTGTCCCACATTGTTTATATGTGTTTGTTTTTAATGTCTATTTTTAATGTTATGCCCCTGTACCCCTAGACCTTTTCAGGGGTCATAACAATACGAGTCACAGATTTTAGGTCTAAATAACTACATTCTCGCCTAAAAAAACTCACCATGACATTCGCTGCAAGTGGAGTGATGCAAACGGTGAAACTGGGAGAATATCACAGAGCTGGAAAATGCTCTCAGCCAATCAGATTCAAGAACCAAAACAAAGTGTTTCAGAAATTAATTTATCCTATTGTCATTTTCTTTGTTCTAATTATATTACTGACTGTTTACTTATTTACTTTTTACTTATATTTATTTATAACTTTTTACTTATCGGCAAGTATTTGTTTTGCTGTGGTTTGTTTAGTCTATAGGATTTGTCATATTGTCCATTCTAAGGAAATTATCCCCACCATTCTGGAAATTCAGTTATCGCAAAAAAAAAACACACACACACACACACACACACACACACACACACACACACAAAACAAAATCCAGGTGGGACTGATAAATGTAATATCACGAATGCTTCAAAGCAAACATTGTTGGGGAAATATTCATGAAAATGCCACAATGTCTCTTTATTCTCTTATTTATTTCTGTAGGATGAAGAGATACAGATCAAGGATCAGTAACAAGATACTCGTAAAAAGGGATTATTTAACTTTCTAGATTTACTACTTTAACAAAACAATTTTGAGTCACATGTGATATTCATGGGCTCTGTCTGTCTCAGTGCTGAAACTCTTTATACAAACTTACATGTATAGACAGATCAGAACTTATGAATATAGTGTATTATACTGACTTTATACAGTAATCTACTGCAAATTTCAAACACACATTAGTCCTCATTAATACAGGTTCATATGTTAATGATTTTCATGATTTTCATCTTAAATCATACGCTGAAGGTTCAGAATTACTAGAATCACATTTTCCAAATCTCCTGTTATCTTAAGGGAAACAGCAGGAAACCACTGAAAGTGCTGTGGTTATTCTCGTTATCATATATCCTCCTGCCAGACCAAAGTCTCACATAGACAACATCTCCAACCTCCAGGATCAACACAACTCCATTTGAGGAGTTTAATGCACCCTGAGGCTGTTCATCATATGCTGAAACCACCTGCTTTCCATTCTTAATAATGGATACAGTTGCTGCCGTTCCAGCAGCACCATATACAGAGATTCTGAACATGTACGCTCCTTTCAGTGGGGCTGTGAAAACACCTGAATCAAATAACAAGAGATACAGAATCAGCTGTTTCCTGTATGATTGATTAATTACCAACCATACTCATTTAATTCTCTTATACACATTACACAACTGCAGAGAGGTCTAAATGGAGCAGAAGGTTTTCATTACTATAAACTGAGTTTTATGACTCCATTTCATTGATAATTACCTGTAATTGGGTTGTAGGCGTTCCCTATGTTTGTGAAGACGTTCCTGTAGGTTAGTGTGATGTCAGTGGTTAAAGGACCAATATATTCATCGCCAGATTTCACTAGTGAAGCTGAAAAAGCTATTTCTCTGTCTGTTATTGAAAAACATAAGCAATGTTTACACTGTATTACAGTGTATAACAATGTTATTACTGTATTACACTGAGAATGTATACACTGAATTTAACATCATTCAAGCACACTTTCACCTCTATTTTCCTTTCTCAACTCCACTTGACTTGAAAGATTTGAAATTTCTGTGAAGGAATAAAGATTCTGTTAAATGACATTTACACTGATTATTGTAATAGATAACACAATTTACACAGTATACACTCAACTTTACACTAACATTTACACTATACAATGTATTGCATTGGTGTTTTACTTTGAGGATCATTGATAAAAGAGTGAATGTTTTGGTGAAGTACCTTCATTTTTCTTCTTCATCTCATCCCTCAGTTCTCTGATGTTTTCTTTCTGCTCTGTAACGGTGGCGGTCAGTTCTGTAAGTAGTAAACTAAATTTAAACTTCCATAACTTTTTCATAATTTTTTGAAGTGTGTTCACTTGAGCAATAATTTGCTGAGTATCTTTAAAACAAACTTGTGTCTATATTCCCAAGCATTCTTGAAGAGCTGAAGAAATATAGATTCACTTTCTTAATCTTTGTCAAACTAGTAGATTAGACAGCTGACATCACAGTATGAGCAATATGGTGTTATAAATATGCAGATTATTGCATTTCATTTTATTCTGGGACTACCCTGTCATGTATGTAGTGTCCATCACGTTACCTTTGTTTTCTGTTCTTAGTCGCTCCATTTCAGTCTCCAGAGATTTCATTATTGTTTCCATGCTCTTTATTTTCCCCAGTTCTTCAAGGATGTTTATTTTTGATGAAAATACATCATCTGCCGATATAGCCCACACATTGAGCATTAAAACCGTTATAAAAATCAACATTGTTGTGCTCTCGGTTTCTAGCGATGTACTGAATCAACTGAATTAATGTTCTCTTAGTTTTAAAGACAACTTGCGTAATTGTTTAAACTTTCCAATAGACTTTAGACTGCAAATATGTTTTGGGTTACGACTGTAACCTTTGTTCCCTCAGGAGGGAATGAGATGTGTCGAATGAGGACACTATGGGGATGCCTCTGTGTGACTGCATCTGAAGCACGCATGCAACTAGTCCAATTCGGATTGGTGCCGCATCACCATGTGACGTGTGACCGTACACCACAGAAGCCACATAGGGAAGCTGGTACATTTTAAAGCAAGGTCCTCACAGGCATTCATGAAGTATGACAAAAGGACTCAGCGTCTCATTCCCTTCCCAGCGAACAAAGGTTACAGTCATAACCTGAACTTGTGCTGCATCAAATGACGATACTGTGTGGAAGGAGATGCCCACTGCATTATACTGAATAATTTCTGTCCTTGTGTGAAACTGTACAGGCACAACTCAGGACGAGAGCACTTGAGCACCAGGTGTAGAAGGAAGGTCCAAACTGTAAAACCTTATAAAGGTGTTTGGGGAGGTCCATCCCATCCCACAGCATCAAATACTTTCTGAAGGGAGACCCCTGACAATAAGGCTTTAGAAGTTGCCATACTTCTTGTGAATTGAGCCCTTACCAATAGAGGTGAAGACAGACGCTTAACTCACAAGATGTAGAAATTGTCTCCACAGTCCACTGTCTGATTGTTTGTTTAGAGGCCGGGTATCCCTTCTTGGATCATTCAAAATACACCAGTAACTGATCGGTCTTCCTCCACTGAGAAGCCATCCTTTACGAAAAATAAGTATACTTATTTTTCCTTTAGAAAGGGAACTCTATTCTGCATTTGAAACGCTTTGGGGAACGTCACACATGAACCAATGTCTGAAAGCCAAGTATCAAATCTCACCAATCCTATTGGCCGGCGACAGCCTATAACATCATCATAAGGCGACCTGGAAGTATATAAGGAGCGCCTAGAGAAACATCTTTTCGTCTTTCGGGACTGTTTTGTCTGATTGCGATTTCATCGAATCCGGTAAGGGAATCTTATATTATGCCTTACAAACGTTTCAGAGAATGTGATCATCCGTGTCCCAGGTTTCTGACACTTGATACACATTCTGGGCGTTTTCTGTCTGGGAGAGGAGCACGCATAGACAGCGCTTGAGGGCGCTGTCTGTGTTTTCCTGTTATTACTGTCTCCCTATCGGAGCTCCGTTCTCGTTTGCACTCTTCTCGAGGGAAGAGGTGTCCGCATCTGTGCCTGATGGTTCTGGCCCTGTTTGTGCTGAGGCAAAATGGCGGCTGCAATCATGGGGCTTGCAGGTGACCTCCTTGGTAAGTTTGAGAGAGTTGTATTCTCTCTCAGCTCCCCCTGAGGCTGACGAGGATGAGTTGTTGGATGACGATGACGTCCGTTTTTTTTACATCATCTTCGGCCCACTTTTCCGGTTGATAATGAGAGGCTCTTTTAGTCTTAAAAGAACCTAGAGGTGGAAGGTAAGCTGGGTCTATTTTTTTTTTTTTTTTTTAAATATGTCGACATTTTCCATGTATAGTTTTTCTGAGCATGTAGACAGCCAGGAGGTCTGGTCAATCTTGAGCTGAGGCTCAGAGACAGAGCCAGAGGTTCAGTATTGTCTTGAAAAGTCTTTATCTTTATGTTAAAGCCATGGTTAGCGACCTCTAGAAGACATGCCGTTAGTTCCTGAATGTCCTGTTCTTCTTTGGATTAATTTCTGTGTACTAAATGTGCACAGAGCGCCCTCCGGCTGCAAGCAAGAATTGAAAACACAGCATCCAGCGCTCACAGTTGATGACAATAATATTGAATAAATATTACTCCTCTGTATAGAAAATTGACATAAACATATGAGAATCCATCAATATTTCTCCAAATGTGCATGCTTTTAAGCTATAAGCCTATATGAAATACCACAGGGGTAACGTAATTGTTCAGACACTTTGCATCACAGAAATACATTATATTTTAAAGTATATAATAGAAAACCATTATTTTATAATAATTTGTCACAGTATTGCAGTTTTTTT
Source organism: Culter alburnus (assembly GCA_028476615.1). NCBI lineage: Eukaryota > Metazoa > Chordata > Actinopteri > Cypriniformes > Xenocyprididae > Culter > Culter alburnus. Next base: position 1,660 of record JAOTNS010001040.1, on the reverse strand, counting down.
GTATGTTTGATATATGATGAGCTTGAGACATGATCACAGAGGGTTTTTTCACAGCCTACCTGACTGAAAGGCCTCATTATTTATGCAGATCATTAGAGGTTCTTTTGTCTTCTCAGGTGTAAATGACCCATTATTCATGATGATTCACGCCTCCTCTCATACTGTGTGTTACGCACGCTGAGTGTGCGTCATGTTTATGTATGTGTGGTAGTCTTGTCTTGTGTGTTCCAGATCCCATTGGTCCATCAGCCTGTCACTCTGATGACGTCCCCGGTTCATGCTGCCAATCATCTTTCAACGCCCCGGTTAAAAACCCTGTATCTCCTCCACGTTTCCAGTTTCCAGCTGTTTTCTGCTCAATTCGCTCATGCTATTTGGTTGTTTGGTTTTTGCACTGTTGTTGTTGCTCTGAGATTTGTTCATTGTATATTGTACGTGTGTCTATTACCTGTTTGAAGAGTCTTTTGTTGAGCTTGTTTTGTACAGTGTATAGTAGCGTTTTACTGTCAGTCTGTCTTTTCAGTCATCACGTTGTGTGTGAGGCTGGGAAGGTGTGGGCAGGTAAGTACGTTGCGCGACATACATTGTGCAACACGTAGGACATTTTTGTTTTCTGTATTAGACACACTAGTTTAGGAGAGAGTGCCACCCGCTGTATGTTTTGGCTGCCTTTTTGGGTTAGATAGAATAGGTTAGATAGGGTGTTTCTACGCCGAAGCCTTTTTCTTTCTACATTTTCTTTTTGGTAGTCAGCTTAGTTTGGTAAAAATAGTTAGCTGTGTTTTGTTTTATTTATTTATTTGATTTGGCACCTCTCGAGCTCCCCTTCCCACCTCTGTTTTTCTGTTAACTGTTATTTGTTTCTTATATTGTAAATACTGTAAATATTGATTCCACTTTCACTTGAGCACTGGCCACAATAAAAAAACACCCTACACAGTTTTCTTGTCTCTCTGCCTTCTTATCACTCTTGTACACGCGCACACAAACTTTCAAAAGTGATACTTCTTAAATTTACCCCTAGTCAAACAATAAATAAAACATCAAAAAGAAAGTAACACTGTGTTTCTTGACAAAAAGTGTCTTACAAAAACTAAATCAATATATTGTTTCATATGAAGGAGTAGGCAGGATAATTTTTACTTCATTCTGAAGCAAAAACTCTAGTCTACAACCTCCAATACCCAGAAGTCTTATGAACACAGATTTAATATACTTTTATTGGCCTTATTTCAGTGACTTAAGTTTTTTGTTTTTTCAATAACCACGCATAAACGTTATTCCTTCAAAAACACAAACATGTACATACATGTTCCTCACATATTATTGTAGCCTAGTTCATGCTGAATACAGTGTAATGACACTTTTGTCATTAATATTTTTATGAACAACTGAAAAAAGCACAAATGTCAGGGCATGTCAAAACTTCTCCAGGCCCCAAATCATCCTCAGACTCCAGAGGGTTAAGCTCAGTAGAGCAAACCTTCACTTCAAGGTACCTTCATCTGCATGTTCCAGATTGTTAAGGACCTTCTGCACCTACACCAGGGCCTCATCTGCGTGTTCCAGATTTTAGGACCCTTTGGTGCTCCAGGAGATCAGCATCCACAGAGCTTTGTGTTCAAGACGTTGAAACAGATTCGGCTCTCTCCCCACTGCT
>JAOTNS010001039.1:0-13644 GCA_028476615.1 Culter alburnus | reverse complement strand
TTTAAATATATCTTGGATTGTGTTTATCTGAAAGAAGATAGTCATATACACCTAGGATGGCTTGAGGGTGAGTAAATCATGGGATTATTTTAATTTTTGGGTGAACTATCTCTTTAAGTTAACCTGGAAGGGGGCGTCTTGTCCCTTATGAACACTATCACTTGGGAATCTAGGGCCTCATCAGAGATTGTATATTATAGGGAGATGAGAGGGTCTGTATCTCTTACCATTGGAGAAAGTGTAATGGCTAACTTAATCACGTGCTGCACCTCTCAGCCTATCGTGTAATGGCAGTGACATCAGTGCCCGCCATTCAAAACTCCTTCCCTGCGTACCGCCACAGCCGGAGCCTTAGCATTAGCCGTTACGCTTTTTTGGCTAAAGGTTGCAGGCTTGCCTTCCAGTGGCTTTGATACAGCATCTATTGTTCTATCTGTTAAACAGTAATGCGGCACATTTGCTGTTGGTAATGTCGTAAATGAGTCCTACCTGTCGCAACATTCCCTAGTCTGCCTTCTCTTAAATTTTTTTTATCAAGCTAAAATCTACACATAGTTCCCAACAAAAGTATTATTTAGTGTAAAACATGCTTAAGATTAGCGAACAAGCTGTCGATTAATTAAATGATTAGCTATTTCCCCACAAAAGCTGTTTAATCAGCATAGTGAAGCCTCTCATCCATTGACATCCATTCAAAAAACGGCCTCCGGTCTCCTTCCTTGCGTCCCGCCAAAGGCGGAGCGTTAGCATTAGCCGTTATGCTTTTTTGGCTAGAGGTTGCGGCTTGCCTTCCAGTGGCTTTGGCCTCATTTATAAAGTGTGCGTACGCACAGATTTGATCTTAGAGTGTGCGTACGCTTAAATCCACACCAATGCTCATATGCATAAAAACTATCTTTGATGTGGAAGGCGCTTAGCGCCACGTCAGGGTCTGAGCAGACATACGCACTTTTCCTGTCAGATTACTGCAGGTTTTTGAAAATCTCAGCTATTCTTGCAGCTCGCCATTCTAAATGAAAGGATTTGGACAATGACTGATCTTTTCTATGTAAATAACATTAATTTAGTGTCGTTTACAACGCGGAGAACTGAAACCATTCAGGTGCACGCAAGTTCAAGATCATTTGCGATTTATAGATTTCACATCTGAAAGAGAGGCGTACGCTCGTTTTCTGTGTGTACATTCATTTATGAATCACAAGTACGCACATCTGAGAAATGTTCGTAGATCAAATTTAGCCTTTGAATGCCTTTGAATATGCTTTAAGATCTCAACCAATTTCAGAGAGAATCCCCCCCACAACCAAAAGACTAACAGGGGAGTTTGAGAGAGAAAAGTATTTAATAGGCTACTCAATCAAAAGATTAAACACCACTACAAGCCAAGTATACTTAGAATACTTCATTATACTTTTAAGTATATATAGCCTACATCAACTGTCGAAGTTTTGTTTCCTCTTTTGTTATATTCAGACATATTAACTTTGGCCCGAGTGTTGGGGACCTTCAGTTTTCAAAAGCATATAAATGTTAATTCTGCAAGAAAAAGTTAGTGTAAAAGATGAAGGAATGTTAGTTATGATTAATTAAAAATTTCCTTCACTGCAGCTACAAAAATTCATAACAGGCTTGTTTTTTATAAATACTTTTAAATGTTTTTCATCTTTCTAAAGATTGAAAACTATTTTTCACACCAGAACAGTAGTCCTACACACAAGAGCATTTTAAGGACAGTTACAGTAACATGTAACATGGAAAACATGCAAAAATTAAAGAAATTCTAAATCATTGAAATAATTGTAAACAAGACGTATTAACCCTCGGTGAGTTAATGTTTATAAGCATTTATTCTTTCAAGTTTTATTTACATAGACATTCCTTTGGCATAGCACAGATAAAAAATTGCATTCATGCAGCTTTTTACACCCGAAAATACATTTTTAAAGCAAACTGATCTCAATTTTGTTAGCAGACAAGTTTTACAACTTAAAAATAATTATTTGAATTTATAACTGAAATAAACAGTGGGGGGTTCTACTTACTAAACTTTATGACATTCCTTGAAAAGAAAACATAAAGAAAAGGATCCAGACAGCAGTTTATCAAAGCCAGAGTCTTGCTTGCATCACCATAAACTCTACGGAAGGACTTCAGTTGGGAATGAACATCTGGATGAGAAGTTTTAGTCAGAGTAGTAACTATATCAATCACATTGATGATGTGCACAGGAGTCCAAAACAGAAAGAAAGCCACAACGATGCTGACCACAAGTCTCTTCTTGTAAGTCCTAACCTTTGGCCCCTGATTTCTGGGTTCCTGGTCCTGTAGAGCACTAGTCAGACTGGAGCTGTTGACTTTTTGGCTCAAACCTTTGTGCAACCAAAGATAACATGTTAACATGATCAATAATGGGATGATGAACCCCAACAGGATCTCAAAAAGCAAAACAGTCACTTCTACAGACCGTGACTCCATTGCCCTCTGACATCTCTGCAATCCATCCTTGTCTTTGAGTTCTTGAGTGAAAAATATTGGTAGGGCAAAAACAAAGGCTAGAATCCAGATGCCAATCAGCTGAAGGCGCCTGTGCCGTCTCTCCAGTCTGTGCAGTATCATCCTGTTAGTGACTCTTGACTTGATGACATTGTGATAGCGGTGAACACTCATGGAGGTGACCGTCAGGACTCCAACATACAGACACCAGTGACCCAAGAAGAACAAGATCCTACAAGACCAAAGGCCGAGTTTCCATCCAAACAGTATTCCACACAGCACCACAGGAGCCACGCAAAGGGTCAAAGCATCACAGACAGCAAGGTTTACCATTAGTTTTAAGGTAAAGCTCAAATTTTTGTTCTACTCACGAGCAATGCTGATGATTACTACAATATTGCTTGGCAAACCCACCAAACAGCACAAACCCATAACTACAGCAGGAGTGATCTGTTCTGAACCCACAGCAGTGCTGTTAGAGGTTGAATTGAAGCCTAGTCTTAGCTCCATCATCATATTTTCTTGTCTGGAAATGCTGAACCTGAGCTATGACTGCTTGAAGAACAAGGGCTACGTTGACTCCTCCCACTTCTGTAGACCAAACCACAGCTTTGCTCTAATCTCAATGAAGGTGCTTGCAATAATTTTTTTATTTGTGTAATTTTATTGTTTGATTTTACAGCACATTGGTCAACATTACATTGTTTTAACTGTGCTTAAATAATAACAAAACAAAAACAAAACAAACAAGAAACAAATACACAATGGCAAAAAAAATTAAAGCTTCCCTTTTACCTGCTATATAATGTATTTTCTTCTCAAACAAGCATGATGCAATTAAAGTAAAAAATACAAAGAAAACATTATTAATTCACACTTCACCCTTAAAGGGGTCATAAGATGCTATTTATTTAAAATAAATAGCTGTATACTTTCTGGTTTGTGGTTTTCACACATTTCCTTCTCTACTGTTTTTCCTTTTACACTTAATGTAGCCACTTTTGCAAGCTGCAAACATTTACTTCATATGCTTATTTTTTTAAATAAAAAATATTAAAAGGGAGGAGATCACATGATGAAATAAATGTTTTTCTCCTGCCATGACTTCCTGTTCCACAGGAGTATAAAGAAGAAACACAAAGGCAAAATTCCTGTAATCATTCATCACAATGAGTAAAACCAAATAGTTCTGATGTGCAGCAAAAGATTGTTGAGCTTCACAAAATAGAAAATGGCTGTAAAAAAACAGCTAAAGCATTGAAAATCCCCATTTCCGCTATCAGGGCAATAATTAAGAAGTTCCAATCAACTAAAAATGTTACAAATCTGCCTGGAAGAGGATGCATGTCTATATTGTCCTAATGCATGGTGAGGAGGAAAGTTTGAGTGGACAAAGACTCTCCAAGGATCACAGCTGGAGAATTGTGGAAATTAGTTGAGTCTTGGGGTCAGAAAGCCTAAAATAAAAATGATCAAACATCCCCACAAGTTGTTTGAGAGGGTTTCAAGAAAAATCCTCCTCGCTTATTCATAAACAATCTCCAGCATATTCAGTTGACAGACACGACTGGAACTTCAAACGGGACTGGCTTCTATGGTCAGATGAAGCAAAAAAAAAAAAAAAAAAAAAGTTTGGGCAGCAAACCCACCAGATGGGTTTGGTGCACACATGAATAAAAAGTACCTCATGCCCATGGTTGAAAATACTGCTGAATCTTTAACCCCTTAGCATTTCTGTAAAATTTGCCCAAAGTAAATTGAATGCTGTTCTCGTGCTGAACCATTTGGAGTACATACATGGTTTCAGTCTCTTTTGAAAGGTATGTGTACCGCAGGCGGTACAGTGGAACGCTAACAGATTAATGTTGTGGGCCTGTTTTTCTGCTGGAGGACCTGAACATCCTGTTCAGATAAATGCCATCATGCATTCTATCAAATACCAAAAGATAAAAAAAAGCAAAACCTGACCACTTCTGCTAGAAATCTTATAAGGGGCCATAGTTGGATCATCCATCAGGGAAATGTTCCAAAACAAACATCAAAATCAACACAAAAATTGGTCACTGAGCACAAAATGAAGCTTCTGCCATGGCCATCTCAGTCCCCTGTCCTGAACCCTAAAGAAAATGAGTGGAGTGAACTGAAGAGAAGCACCAACATGGAGCTGGAATCTGAAGGATCTGGAGAGATGGTCTCTGATATCTTGTCAGGTGTTCTCCAAACTTATCAGGCATTATAGGTGAAGACTCAGAACTGTTATATTCATTAAAAAAATCATTAAAACCTTAAAAATAAAATACGTGTTAATAAATGTTGTTAAATGTGGCTATAAACAATTGTTTTAATGGGGGAAGAGTCATTACACATTCAGGTACGGTGCGCGCATTAGGAATAGCGATTAAGCGCCTCGTGTACAGCCATTATATTGGAGAGCAATGAAATATGAAGCAAAAGACCACAGACTTTAGACACATCTCAGAATAGTTCAGAAGATAACTGCAGAGATATTGTCCCCTTGTAAGCTGCTATTGGTGAGTAGCTATGATCTTTTTGAATATTTACTCACGTTATAAACGTCAAATAATATAGATTTTAATATAAATTCTTGCACTTTGTTTGCCCTAGCTAGTCTAGTGTCATTCTCGATCTAAACATAGGCCTATAGAATAATGCGTTAAAGAGGGGGTGTAATGCTATTTCATGCATTCTGACTTTATTTACACTATTAAAGAGTTGCATTCTCATGCTAAATATGGCCAAAGTTTCAAAACACAAGTTGGACGTATGATGGAGTATTTCTGTGCCAAATACACTACTGGTTTCTGAGAGTTTTTTTCGAGTATGGCCTGTATGATGTCAAAAGAGAGTGGAATTCCTTGTATAGGCACTTCTCCCTGATAAGCGTGCACACACACATTGACCATAAAATAACCAAAATGGAACGTCCCCCTAAAGTCATATTTGGAAACTTGAACTGCAGCACTTTCATTACCAAAAGAGGACATTTTAGGAACATCCCGAATGTTCTGTAAAGGTTCGGAATTTTCGTCACCTTTTGAGAACTTTTAGGGAACGTTGCGCAAGATCCTGAGAACATTGCCTTCTACGTGGGAGGTTACCCCGCTAGAAATTTTACGTTCCCAGAACATTCTCAGAACGTCCACTGGTATTAAGGACGTTGTCTATTAACGTTCCCAGAACGTTCAGAGACGGTCACGATGTGGAGTTCTTTTAAGGTTTGGGGAACATTATTTGGTAGACCTTTAGGGCACATTGAGGATGATCTGGGAATGTTTAGGGGACTATTATTATAGGACATTCTGTTAACTTCCCAAATGTCCTCTTTGTAACGTTCTCGCACGACCATAAAATATCCAAAATAGAACGTCCCCCTAAATTCATATCGGGAACGTTATTAAATGACCAACAGAGGACCATGTGGGAATGTTCTGTTAATGTCCCAAATATCCTCATTGTAACGTTCTTATGTGACCATAAAATTAACCAAATTGGAATGTCCCCCTAAAATCATATAGGGACCTTGAACTGCAGCACTTTCATTACCAAAAGAAGACGTTTTATGTCCCAAATGTTCTGTAAAATTTCAGAATTTTCATCACTTTTAGAGAACTTTTAGGCAACGTCGCACAAGGTCACAAGAACGTTGCCTTCTACGTGTGTGTTTTATAGAAAATAATAAAGTTTGAAGTCACCGTTATGGAGGTGAGCGTTTGCTTTAGATGGGCTCTTGATTCTTGACATTTTAACCTCAGGTTTTCTCTGTCCGGTTTAACTGTATTTTCAAGACATGTTTCTTATAGCAAAAAAAATACAAGAGAGATTCTGATCAGATGAATTGGGTTGTTTAGTGCTGGTGATTTGATCATTATGCATCTTGATTCATTGATCATCTCTAGTGTCTAAACTATGAGTGTATTATGTTTGTTTTGTATTAATTAATGGTTTTTTTTTTTTTTTTATGAGTTTTTTTTTTAAAGTTTATTATACAGAGTTTTAAGCATGATGATCTATTTCATCAGATTTTTTTTGTAACAAATGCGCTTTAGAAACACTAATTATAACAATTGTAGAAAAAATTAAAGTCAAAACGTCAAGAGTCAGGAGCCCAACTAAAGCAAGCGCTTACCTCCGTAACGGTGACATATTAAATTTTGATAACACATCTCATTAAGAAGATTTGTATGAAAGAAACAAAGTCAGGGTGGTTTTTGATAAGTGAAGATGCAGAGATCTAGAGAGATCTGTTAGTGTTTAATGTTGTTTCTGTTATCTGAGTTTGTGAGGTCACCATTGTGCTGGAGAGTAGCGCCTGTGCTTCAGTCAATGATGATCCAGAAACACTGATGTTCTGCAGCTTGTTGCTTTTTTTAAAAGCTGCTGTAACTGTGTATTTGCTGACGCAGTGATCCGGTAGTTACATTAGCTCATGCATGTGTTTTAAAATGAAATTTTAAAATTTCAGAATTTTCATCACCTTTAGAGAACTTTTAGGCAAAGTCGTCCAAGGTCACGAGAACGTCGGCTTCTGCATGGGTGTTATATTGAAAATAATAAAGTTTGAAGTCATCATTATGGAAGTGTTTGCTTTAGATGGGCTCTTGATTCTTGATATTTTAACATTAGATTTTCTCTGGCTGCTTTAACTTCAAGACACGTTTGTTATAGCAAAAAAAAAAATGCAAGAGAAAATCTGATCAGATGAATTGGGTTGTTTAGTGCTGATGATTCAATCAATAGAGTGTCCTGATTCACTGATCATCATGAGAGTTTAAACTATGAGTGTATTAAATATTAGTTTTTTTTTTATTCATTATACAGAGTTTTAAGCAGTGTCTTTTAGACTCACACAGACATCATGAATCAGCATATGATCCTCAACAATGGACAATAAACAAAAATCTTTTTTTATGACTTTATGTTTTGTGATGCTCAGAGTTAATCTGTTTATCTGAAAATTTTGTCACCATTGTTGAGGATCATACACAGAATCTTGATGTCTGTGTGAGTCTAGATGATGCTGTCTGAATAATTTCAGCATAATGATAAAAACTTTTGAAATGGCAAAGCAGGACAGGATTTTATGCAGTATCTTAGAACTACAACATGAATAAGACCGCTGTATGATAATATAATCATTAACAATGAGCAACCAAATCCATTTGATCAGTTTCTTTTTTTTTGTAATAAATGCTTTAGAAACACAGTTACAACAATTGGAGAAAAAATAAAGTCGAAATGTCAAGGGTCAGGAGCCCAACTAAAGCAAGCGCTAACCTCCGTAACGGTGACATACTAAATTTTGATAAAACATCTCATTAAGAAGATTTGTATGAAAGAAACAAAGTCAGAGTGGTTTGTGATAAGTGAAGATGCTGAGATCTAGAGAGATCTGTTAGTGTTTAATGTTGTTTCTGTTATCTGAGTTTGAGGTTACCATTGTGCTGGAGAGTAGAGCCTGTGCTTCAGTTAATGATGAGCCAGAAACACTGATATTCGGCTGCATGTTGCTTTATTTAAAGGTTGCTGTAACTGTGTAGTTCCTGATGTAGTGATACAGTAGTTATATTAGCTCATGCGTGTGCTGTTGTAAGCTGATGACTTACTGCAAGAGATTTGCATTTTAAAGAAAAGGGTTCATCCAGGAATTACCTATAAAGAGCTTTTTTTTTTTTTTGTAAGACATTTAAGAAAAATTAGTTTTTTGTTTGAACAGCCACTTTTCTTAGTCAATTTAGCTCTAATTTTCAATTAATTTTTTTTGACAAGGGCAGCAGGGACATTCTGAGAACATTTCCAAATAAAGTATGGTTCCCTAAACGTTCAGAGAACGTCTTGAATGTTCTGTGAAGGTCCACCAAATAACCACCAAGTAACCGTCTCTGAACGTACTGGGAATGTTACTAGGCAACGTCCTTAACACCAGTGGGGACCTTCTGAGAATGTTCTGGGAACGTAAAATTTCTAGCGGGGTACATTGTGTTCCCAGTTCTGTCTGACCTAATTTTTATGCAGCTTAAAATTCATTTAACTGATGTGAATAATAGAAATTGATAATGTGTTATGTGTATGTTAAAGAGATGTGTTTTTAGTCTAGATTTAAACTGACAGAGTGTGTTTGCTTCCCGAACAATGCTAGGAAGACTGTTCCAAAGTTTGGTTGCTAAATAGGAAAAGGATCTGTGGTTGATTGTGATATTCTAGGTATTATCAACTGGCCAGAATTTTTAGATTTCAATAGAAGTGAAGGACTATGCATTAAGAGCTCACTCTGGGGAGCTAAACCATTTAGTGCTTTGTAAGTAATTAGCAAGATTTTAAAATGTAAATGATGTTTAAAGGTACTATAGAGGATGTTTTCGACGACTGAGAAACCAAAGACTGTTAGTGAGTTTTTGAAATGAGCGCATGCGTAAGAACAACCCCCCTCCTTCACAGCTCATTTCGAGGGAACGCCTCCCAAAACTCGTGCACGAGTATTGGAACACGAGTGTTTACCACCAGCATTCGCTGTGTCGTGTTAGTGGATTCATTATGTCGGACTCACCGCAGGTAACTCATAATCTGCAGTTGTTACTCCTGTCTCCTGACAAAAACATTGCATGCGGCGCCTGTGGAGTGTGGAAAGTTACTGGAGCGCGCACGTCTCTCACAAGGAACGTCATGGCAGTGATTGACAAGCCAGAGAGCCAATCGTTTGTGTGGCGATTGTCTGATGTTTTTAAGGCCCTACCTCGTGCACAGATGATGTATATTAATATTATTCATTTCAGTGCACCTAATAAATAGTCTTTTATCAGTTAGTAAAGACAGTTTCAAGTAATATTGCAAAAATGTATAAAACAAAACATCCTCTATAGCACCTTTAATAGGGAGCCAATGCAGTGTTGACAGAACCAAGCTAATATGGTCATACTTCCAGGTTTTAGTAAGAACTCTAGCACTGGCGTTTTGGACCAGTTGGAGTTTGTTTATTAAGCGTGCAGGGCAACCACCCCATAGAGCAGGGCTATTCAATTACAAAATTAGTTGGGCCAGATTTTCAAACCAAAAAGGTTAGCTGGGCCAGTAATTTCAGCGGCGAAGCAACTTGTGACGACAAATTTTAAAACCAACACAAACAAATTTATTGAAAAACATAAGGTTTATTCATTGTTTCTCTTTTAACTTTGATCAGTTTGCACAGCTCCGGTTGTAAGGTGCAATCAGGGCTTGACATTAACTTTTTTGCTCACCAGGCACAGTGGCTAGTGGTTTTCCAAAGTTACTAGTCACTCAGCATTTTCACTGGCCACAATTTTGATGTCGGTATATTACATTTTATATGATTAAAGTTGACTTTGTTATACTTAAATTACTTTATTTTGAGTCATTTTACGATTAGAAGATTTAAAACCCTTTCAAACTTTTAAATGCAGATTGACCACCCAAATCAAGATTGTATATCAGCTGGTATGTACAGGTGGGCAAGAGGTGGACAATATGAGCATGGGCTAATATGAGAAATTTATTGTGTTAGGCTATATAAAAAAACAAAGAAACAAATTACAAAAACAGTAGTAAATTCAAATATCTTTTTTCCCCAGATACAGTAGGTTTATTTAACAAATAGCCTACATTTATTTAACATTTTCTGTTGTTTGATTAACATTAATGACAGACAGGTATTTAATTGGGCTGCTGAATGCATGGACGTAACTGACGCATATCCAGTTATTACCCACCTGTTTACGTCCACTTAAGCCATATCCGACTGTATTCACGTGAGATACTCCATACGATGGATATTTAGACATCTGTGTGCACGTGTATTTGACTATTCAGGTGCGAGGAGAACTGATCGCGCGCGCTCTCTCTGTCGCGCGCGCGATCAGTTCTCCTCGCGCCTGAATAGTATATAATAGAATAATAGAGAGCGCACGCGAGAGAGCGCTTGTGTTGTGTGTCGTTCAGCGCAATTCCGCCTATCCCTCCTTCACTGGATTTCATTGACAATTTTACGTTTCACTGTTGAGAAAGTCATATTGATAGTAATCTAGGCTACTACCGGCACACTCTGCATTGTTTGTGTGTTGCTAGACTACGTGGTATGAATTTACGTATGAATGCACATTTTTGGCAGGACCACAGGCTGGGCCACTTGGAGGTTGCTTCAGGGCCGCATGTGGCCCGCGGGCCGCCAATTGAATAGCCCTGCCATAGAGCATTACAATAATCTAGGCTTGAGGTCATAAACGCATGAACTAACTGTTCTGCATTTGTCATTGAAAGCATATGTTGTAGTTTAGATATATTTTGAAGATGGAAGTGTTGTGGCAAAAATAACATTGACTCTTGCATAAGAGACAATCTCATCCAATTGTCTTTCAAAGGTTTTATTTCTTGCAAGAAAGGACAGAGTCAAACACAAGTAGCTGCAGAGTGTAAGACTTCTCCTCACTTTTATATCTCTAACCTCCAAGGCTGAAGCCTCTGTACTTTTACCATATTAGGAAGATGTTTACCACTTCAGTGTTTTTCCACCTGTCACCCAAAGAATGCATACTTAAGCACTTCTGAGAAAAACAAAACCATAAGCATATAAGTAAAATTATTTGGAAATTATACAGAAACGCAAAATTTCTTCCACAGAGGAATGTGGTTTTACAGATGGTAATGTGGCTTTCAAATGATCAAAGAGCACACTCAGGTTTCTAACTGACGATGATGAATTAACAGAGCAGCCATCAAGTGCTAAACAGGATGTTCGTTATTGCTTACGTTGCATGAGTGCCTATCAGCGGAACCTTTGAAATGTGTTTAAATGGAATGCCCTTGATCACTTGGAATCCGCAATGGAGCTGATTTATTATTTACGCATTTTATGCACCATTCTATAGGCCTGTATGTATGCTTGGGCTGGGGGTGGGGGTAAATTTAGCATGATCTGCTGTGACATCACAATCGTGTTGCATTGTGGTCTATGGATCTGCCCGAAGTGAACATATTGAGTAGACTTGCTCCCTGTCAAAATCAAGGGGTCGAGGGTCTGTCTGAATAATCTTCCCTCGCCCACTTGACGAAGTTGAACGCACTTCAAAATGATGGCAGGAATTCCCCTGTGCTTGGGGATGTTCGTGAGTGTATATCTAAAAGTGGAGTTAAACGCAGCCATTCTTATTTACTGTGAGAGTTCAGATGACCCAGATGTACCAGAGCAAAGTGACAAAAGCAGTGGAGAACACATCATCCAATTTGGACCACTTCAGGAAACAAATGTAGTGAAAAATCAGGAACATTTTCTGAATGCCTGTAAGCTCCACAAATGGAATTGGGGATCTGATTAAATTCAAGAGAAGAGTCAATATTCAGCATCTTTTGACCTTCACTGTAGTGCCACTTCCTGCTGGACAGGTGCATTGTGGCATCACTGTCCTGTGACCCAGCTAACAGAATTTTGTTATAAGAACGTTCTCTAAATATTCAGTGTTGGTTCTGGGAACATTGAAAACGTCCAGTTTTCTTGACATTACAGGAACGTTTTTTATAAGGTATAATGTTCCTCAAACGTTCTTTCAACTTAATTTTGGTGACATCAAACGAAACATCTAAACTTCTGTTAATTCTCAGTAAGAGCTTCTGTAGACGTGTGACAGAAATAAAGTCAGTCTGGTTAGTAATAAGTGAAGCTGGTAATACTGTTTGTGGAGTTGTTTAATCAGATCTTCAGAGATTTAATGTCTTTTATCTTCAGTTCATCTAAAGGCAGGAACACACCAAGCCAATGGTTGGGGTCTGGAAATTTTTGTTCGTCGGCCGACTAAGTTTTCTCAGTGTGTTCCGCACCGTCGGCTGAAGTTGGTCATCGTCGCCTTTTTTCGAAATGTTGAATTGGCATCGGAGATCGTCGGTCCGTCGGGCCATCTGATCATTCTGATTGGCTGTTCAGATACTGCCACCTGCTGATTCAGAAAGGCATTTCATCTCACACAGGCGCAGAACTGACGTGCTACGTCAGCTGTCTGGCGTTGGTTTTGGTGTGTCAGGCCAACTTTGGACACAGACGCTGCCGACGTGAGCAAACCCCACAGTCTGCTTTCATCGCCACTAGTTCGTCGGCATCGGCTTGGTGTGTTCCTGCCTTAAGGGTGTGGCTGACGAAAGTTAGTTTGTGTTTTTATTACTCTTTCTTTCAGTGCTTGTTCACAGCAAGTGTATGAATGATTGAAAGAATGTTTCAGGAACATCATACAAACCCAGGTGAAAAAAAAGTACACTTCTATAATGTACTTAAAGTGCTCTATTTTCGCACACTAATTTTGTACTTAATATACTAAAAATTCTTCTTTAGTACTTCTTAAGATAATTTTAAGAACATCTAAGTGTACTCAACTGTGCTATTTTGAGACACCTTGAAGTATGAACTAAAATGTGCTTTTAATATACTATCCCTGTATTTAAAAAATATTTAGCTACTACTTGTAGTACACTATGGGTTCAAATGTAATATAAGTGGTATCTAGTACCTTTTTTAAATACAGAGTATATTAAAATCACATTTTAGTTCATATTTCTTGCTGTCTCAAAATAGCACAGTTGAGTACACTTAGATGTTCTTAAGATGATCTTAAGAAGTACTAAAGAAGAATTTTTAGTAGCCTATATTAAGTACAAAATTAGTGCACGAAAATAGAGCACTTTAAGTATATTATAGAAATGTACTTTTTTTTCACATGGGAACCTTCAATAACATTCTACTAACATTAAGGAAACTGTACATTTTATGTTCTTGGAATGTTAGAAATTAACGTTCCTACAATGTTGAATTTTAAATCAAAATTAAATTGAAAGAATGTTTGAGGAACATTATACCTTATAAAAACGTTACTGTAACGTCAAGAAAACTGGACGTTTTTAATGTTCCCAGAACCAACACTGAATATTTAGAGAACGTTCTTATAACAAAATTCTGTTAGCTGGGGGGGCCCTGATTTCATTTCTAACCTTTGTCTCTCAGATATCGCACCACATCCAACATAGACCGAGGCGTTCAGTGCACAAATGTATTATATCCAAAACCAGCTTATGTAAAACTCTTCCTCCACTGCATCTGTTTCTGAATGGAGACCTGAACCACCTGCCTCAACCTCCCAT